>JAOEHV020479163.1:0-10033 GCA_025447995.2 Isaurus tuberculatus | reverse complement strand
TTCATTCAACTGTCCGATAACAGGTAGCCGATAACAAGTAGCCGATAACAGAGTTTTGTTATCGGACAGTTTTCCAAAGCGATTAGGGAAAAATAAAGTTTAGAATGGACCAATCAAATTTGAGGAAATTGTAATTATTATAATAAATATGTAAACTGTATTCGTATAGGAAATCGCACAACCTCCAATACAATTCCTGATTAATAGGTACGAGTAGTTTTGAAAGTTTTTTTGAAAACTTTCAAAATCACAAAGTATCTAGTAATCACGAACTGTTCGAGGTCGTACGATGTTTTGTTTATAGTACATTCAACAAAATTGTATATTTTAGATAATGTTGCCCTGAAAATCTTTTTTTTATTTTTTGTTGATAGAGTCATCGAAAACACGCAAGAATTGTGGCAAATCGCATAATTCAGTTTGTGTAATACTGAAAACAAGAGTATTAGTTTTGGAGTTCGTCTTTACTGGAAAATGCGAAGCGACTGTCAGCCTTTTTTGTGCTGACGTTCAAATTTGCCGCTCATGATTGTGCCTACGCGCCGTTGCCATAGAAACTTGATAGGTATTATTTGGGATTAAATTGTAATTGACCAATCAGAATAAAGTGATTTTGTCTAGTGTATTATAAATTAATAAATTATCCTCATAATATACAAAATGAAGAGAAGAAAAAGGAGAGCAAAGTATTCATACAAAAAAAATCATTAGAGATCGCATTTACAGTAAATTAGTTGTTTAAAGTGCCTATGACATGAAATTTTTTTAGCACATTTGGAAAGTAAAGCGTTTCAAACGCACGATTCAAAAATTTAAGTTGTGTAGGACAAATATTGGTGATTTTATACGCGATTAAACTTCGGATATTTCACCCGAAAAATGGTAGTTGTCTCGCGCGCCTACACAATAGATTGTGACGTAATGTTGGGTGCACGAACAAACTTTTTATTATGCAGAAAAGGAAAGGGAGAAAGAGGAGATCTTTTAAAAGTTACTGTAACATGATAATTTTTTTAAAAAAGTGTACATCCGGACCTAAAGAAGTAACCTAAGTGAAATAAATAATATAAGGTATATACAAAAAAAATAGAAAATAAAAAGGAGAAGAGAATGAGGAAGAGGAAAAAACAGAAGAAAAAGATGAAGAAGAAGAAGAAGAAGAAGAAGAAGAAGAAGATAAAGAAAAAAAAGGGGAAGGAGGAGGAGGAGGAGGAGGAGGAGGAGAAGGAGAAGAAGAAGAAGAAGAAGAAGAAGAAGAAGAAGAAGAAGAAGAAGAAGAAGGGGGATGGGAAGGAGAAGAAGATTTAGCTATTTGTTTAACTCATTCCTAACCCCGAATTCAAATTGAGATCAGAAATCTCATTCGTAATCAATAAGAAACTCAAAATTGCAAAGGAGACACGTTAAAGCTCGTTGTACCTTGCTTCCGATATCCATAATCTACCAACGGTACCCACGCGCGAATCTTCTTCGTCCTCCATAGTGTAGTTTTCTCCCAGAATTTTGACCTGCTGTCCCGCATGAACTAAAAAAAAAAAATGAACAAGTTAATTTATCCGATTTAAAAACACTTCTAAATCCTGCGACTTGATTGGTTCCTTGCAGCATAATTTCAGTTTTAACGATTATCTTTTGCGTAGGTAAACATGCTGTTTTGATAAGCCAATCACAAAGCGGAATACGTTACAACAGCCAATTACAAAACCGAAAATATTACAAGGCATAAAATGTTACAACAGACAATCAAAAGGCGGAAACGTTACAACAACCAATCAAAAAACGAAAGTGTTACAACATCCACTCAAAAAGCAGAAACGCTACAGCAGCCAGTGACAAAGGGGAAAATATTACCACAGTCATACAAGAGCGAAAATGTTACAACAGCCAATCAAAAAGCAGAAAAAAATATACACGACCATTTATGGTTGGCATGGGCGAAGCAATCAGTAAGATCTCTGTCATCCAGCATCAAGTCTTTGAAACCTTTAACTTGGTTTAAAATCGCCACTGACAACTTGGAGAAAGCTGAGTTTCTGTCCTGTCAAATTTGTATCAGTTTGTTGGAATATAAAATCAACTTACTAGTGCCACTCATCACACGTCCAAATACATGGAAAGCAGTGACATCAGGTGAAGGATACTGTTTCGTTGTGTGCAACATCAGCGGCCCCTAAACATTCACAGCAAATCATAAAGTGATCATTTGATAAATTTTTAAGTTGTACACCGTTGAAGAATAAGAAAAACTGACGTTTCGGACTGTAGACCATCGTCGGAGTGAAGTGTGTGGGAGATAAACAGAGAGGTAGTTATCTAGTGATGTAAGGATAGATTGCCCGATGAGATAGGTAGGTAGAAAGACAGGAAATGAAAGCATAGAAATATGTGAGAAAAATATAACAAAAAAACAAATGGTTCAGGAATGACAGACGGCTAATTAAATGCGAAGCATTCATTTATCCCATTGGGATTTAGAGTACCCAAAGTGTGAAATGGTCGTATTTCTTTGGTTTTCCGCCGTTGATGATAGATAGACCGAATGCAACAAAATTAGAAATCGAATTAAAATGGCGAGAGACCGGTTTAGAAAGGTCGTTATTGCGTAGCTCAACAGAAATGCATTAACTACTAGTGAAAATGTTTAATTCTTAAAGCGGTCCTAAAATCTTCCAAACTAACGCCGATCTACGGCATAATTCCTGATGACACTACCCTTGCCCGGTAGAACTCTCAGTTCTGTTGTCATATTTTTTTGAGTTATTTCTAGGTCTTCAAAAATTAAAACGCGAATTTAGGTAATTAACTTAGTTTTTGAAGCAATGCCATTATGTCAAAATTTCGCCCTGTCATCTTGGAAAAATAAAAAGCCAGAAGAAAAACCTGTCATTTCGGGAATAAAACAAGTCCAATTATTTATTTTGTTATTGCCTTCTTTAATGTTCTATAGCCAACCAACTTAATGCTAAATAAATAAATCCAAGGATTGATTTTATCTCAGGATTAGCACTACTTATCTCAGTCGGTGAAAATTATCCCATAGTGGAATAACGCAATTTTAACACGAGATTTTCGAGATTTATCTTGGAATAATATAAATCCCAGCTTGGAAGAAGAAGTATGAAAATACCAATTTCTGCACATGCTTGAGGTCACAGATCGAAAGGCATCATGGGATGAATATTTAATGAGGGGAGGTGAAACCGCATTACTTCTAACCTCATTAAAAATTTATGACGTAATTTTCGGTTTTCGGTGGACGCCTGTCTATCATGACGTCAGTTCCGGTTATTAATGATTTTTAAATTATTAATTTATTTATAATGATTAATTATTAGAGAAATTATTAAATTATTTGCGCATGCGCACAAGCATGAGCAGGAATTGGTATTTTCATACTTCTGAAGAAAAGAGTCCTAGAGTTTTAATGCTGTAAGCACAGTTGGTAACATGTCGAACCCGAATCTATATCTACCGTTATTAGAATGTTTGTATGCCCTTTTCGGCAAAGGTTTAAAACTGAATTTTAAAATCTTACAATGTTGGTACACTGAGTACCAGCTTCTGTTTTAGGTTAACCTGTAATGGACTAGTGTCCCATCCATTGGAAGTCAGACACTCTAAACCGCTTAACTTTACAAAAACCGACAAGTAAGCGCCAACTTCGATGAGTCATTAGACTCGTTAAAGATTTAATTTTGGATCTTACTTTCCCCTATGTATACAGACAGCATCACCAGAGTGCTCTCAGCAAAATCAATTCAGATTGGGAACTATACCCACGATGATGAAATGAGTTGAACACTTACATCTGGGTCACAGCTGATCATGGCCTCCACCTGTTCCGAGTCGAGGGGTCCCGTGTAAGCATGCTCAACCTGTTTAATTACAAAGCATGAAAAAGTGTTACAAACGCCAATCGAACTGTCAACTTCTTAGTCATTTAAAACAAAAAAGCTCTTTGCTATACTTCAAAAGTAAGCAACAAGGTTTTCTTGAAAATCATCGCATACAAAGTTTCTTTATTCATATATTTTGTGAAGTGTAGAAGTAGGCAGCTTGGCTTCTGGATTTTGAATTTCAATGGTAGAGGAGCCATGGATTAAAATGCTTACTGTCGACCCTGATCTTAACGCTTCTCCTTTTTTTTTGGTTGCAAGGGAATTATAAATAAATAAATCAGTCTTGCTAATCGCCCTCCTTGCAGTCAAGGACTGAGTTGCGAGGACGCGGCTCAACGAGGTTGGACTGCAAGCATTTTAAAGGCGCACTCATTCACGAAATCATTAAAAAAAAAGTCAGCCGTAGTGATTTACAAACTCTGGGATGTATTTAACAGGGTCCATTTCCCCTGCTCAAACGTTGCCGTGGACCAGCTATATTTTATTCCTAAACTTGTGAATTTAACACTTCGGAGAACCTTTCACTGAAAGACGAAACTCCTTTCACAAAATTTGAAACAATATCAAAGCAGACAACGTTTCTAAGAATAATTAACTGCAGTTTTTTCAGTTTTCTTTAGATATACCTATTTTTCAATTAGCTTTGAAGAGCTTTTCTCTAGATACCCATACCCCTTTCTCCTCCATTCTCACAAAAAACTTCTTCTGCCGTCAACAATTAGACCGCCTTCTGGTGGGACTTGACCGCCCTTTAGGAAAACTAGATACAACCCTAGAACCCCTATTGTTAGAGCGTGCATTTTAGATGTATCACAAAGCAAACTTTTAAGTTCGAATTTTCAACTCAGTTCTTTAATTTCATCTTGCAAGTTTGTTTAGTTTTCTTTAATTAAACAAAGTTCGACGTTTTAGATTGTGTTGTTCATTATTACGTATATCATTTTTCTTCAACAAGGCTTTTTTGTAATTCTTTAAGTTAAAATGCAATCACGCTTTCTGTCCTCTTTGTAATCACCTCGCTACAAGAATTTCCTTTTTTGCCTGGTTAAGGTTGTAAGCTGAATGCAGAATGGTGGTCGAGCAATCAGATACTTTAATGATGGAAACTAAAGTCAAGGTAAGAGTAGAGACACTCAAACTTTAATCCCCAATGGAGTAAAAATAACCTCCGTTAATTGTTAAGTTGCTACACAGTCTTAAACGCGAAACTCGGGAAAATATCCTTCTTAAGTACTGTAAAAGATGTGAAAATGACGCTCAAAGACACAAGTTGTTTAGTTTTTCTCGGATTTCCAGTACAGGAGGGATGGCTAACAATATACCTTTCTTTCGGCAGCGTTCTTTGGCGAAGGAATATGGTAAACACAGACATCAACAAAACCTGTTTACAAAATAAAAATCACTTATGATTCGTTGTAACAGGTTTATCTATCAAGCGTCTATCCTTATTTATCCCATGCCTTAAAAAATACAGCCAATTAGAGGCCTGGAAAGCCGTTGCATATTCTGCGGTATCCAACGGGTAGCATTCCACCCGGCTTTCCAGCCATTACTTCCAAGCAACTATCGAAATGGCGCCAAAACTGTGTACGTACGTTTCCGAAATGACGCCAAAGTTGTTGCCAAAAATGTTGATAATGATTTCAATTTAGATTCGTCAGTGCTCGCTAGAGCTTAAAAAGTCAGCACAAACTGCGGTTTTAGTTCTTCGTTCTCCATGTGGGGGACAAATTAGTTAGTTCTACTAGACAATTTAGTGCTTGAGAAAATCCCGTTAGTTGCAATTTGACCGACCAAAAACGAGTCATGATCGAGCAAAAGAACAAAAACACGTTTAACCGGCCATCATGACTGACGCCTGCCCGGCTTTTATTTGAAGCCCTGTTAACAATAGCGTAATATGATATATCATTATATGGCTACTAGATAGTTTCCTGCAATCTGATTGGCTGCTGGGAGGGCGAGATTTCCCTGTAATGACGGGTCATTGACATTTCATAATGACCGGTCATTATGAGATTTTTTTTTACTTTTTTTCTTTTACATTTATTTTTGATTGTTCATTTTTGAAGAAATCATTTTTGCCTGTTTTTCGTGAATGCACTTGCGCAAGCGAATATCGAAATTAACTTCCGGTGTTTAAAATAGACTAAAGGCCATATAATAAATCACTTATTAACCTCGTCCGTACGGTAACGCTCGGTCATTACAACAAGGCCTCGGTATGAGATATCCCTGTAATAACCTCACTCTCGGTTAATAAGTAGTATATAAATATTTCTAGACAACTCACGTTAATTATTCATTATAAATTAAATTAAATTCATTTTATTGCACCTGTAAACTGTCCAAAAAACCGTCGGCATATAAGGCCAAGAAGTGGTCGGATGTTAAGTTGCATTTCACTCTTTGTAAGGTGGACACCTGAAAAGACAACAATTATTATCACAACTATGAGTGTTTGAATGTTTACCAGGGGGAGGGGAGGGGAAGCTCAGGGGTCTTCTAGAAACATATCTTCCAGTAATTTGGAAATTTAGCATGCATGTGATTATTAAGGTGCAAGCACCACCAAATTGACCAATTTCCAATTTTCACATTTATTATTAGAAAAAAAACGTATTTTTCTATTTTACTATTGAAAATTAATTTTGGGCAAGTTTTTGCTTTCAAATTTAGCGTTAAAAAGTCACTAACGACGCGCAGCAACACTTTAGTAGATTAGAGTACTGAGTGTGTTGTAGTTGAACTTGACGGGTTTTTAATATTTACTTATCGAAAATCCACTTTATTATTTATGGAGTCAACTATG
The DNA here is from genome assembly GCA_025447995.2 of Isaurus tuberculatus. Taxonomy (NCBI): domain Eukaryota; kingdom Metazoa; phylum Cnidaria; class Anthozoa; order Zoantharia; family Zoanthidae; genus Isaurus; species Isaurus tuberculatus. Next base: position 3,322 of record JAOEHV020479163.1, on the reverse strand, counting down.
AAAGAGGTATTGTGAAAGTCAACTTATGACATCATGCATATCAATTAGCTGTTCTCCCTGCTTCTTCGTTGCTTACTAAGGGCCCGTTTATATGGAAAAGTTTGTCCCGGGTCGAAGGGATATCTCACCTAACCGAGTTACTCGGGGCGAGACAACTTTTCATACATTTCTCTGTAAAACGCAGCAAAGCGTTTATATGACGTCCCGGGACGAAGGCTTGTCTCGGGTGCCAGAGATAACTCGCCAAGCCGAGGCGAGATATCCCTTCAAACCGAGATAACTTTCTGCATATAAACAGTTTGTCCTTTCTACCCGGGACAACTCGAGTATTTATGCTTAAAATTTCCCACGTTTGATTACTGGCAATGGGCCAGATCTTTTTCATGTAAACCGCACACAAAAATGTCCCGGGTTCAAAACCTCATATAAACTGCATGTCAAGTTGTCCCGGCTGGAAGGGACAACCCTTTAACCCAGGATCATATAAACAGGGCCTAAGTCGCGGTCACACATGAAGCCAACAAATGTAAAAACTAGACCCCTTACCCTAACCAATGAGACAAAGTCAATTTTTCATGGTGCTTGCACTTTAAAATAATTGTTTAAACCTTAGCTATACATATGAAAGGGTTAGTTCTGTGCCAGAAATGTAAAAGAAAAAAACTCACAAGATGGTGATTCATTTTAGCATTTGAAACTTTTGGATGGGAAATGTGAAGGAGTTTAGCCAAAATCTCTGTTACTAGGGGGATGGAAATTTGAAAGAAAAATCATCAAAAATGCTATATCCCATATCTCATTTAAAACATTCTTTTCTTTTTCTTTTTTTTAATCCTTCGATTACTGGCTGCCCAAACATGAAGATTGTTTCTTAATTTCATTGCTTATAACCAAGATTTAAACTCATTCACGGCATGAAAAATATGAATCAACGAACCTAACTCATCTAGCGCCCTTGGTAAAGTTGTGTCTACATCCCCCACGACCTGTAAAAAAATCCCGATTATATTAATATAAAACCCTGGCAAAGACAATAACATTAACAACTAAAATATTAACACTGACATCAACATATGTTGAAGGAAGATATAAGATAAAGATTTTTTGAAATCTTAACTTAATCCATAAACTAGCCACAGATTTATAAGCTAAGCTAAGTTAAATCCTTTTACAAGCCTAGTGGCCCATTGGAGCCAGCGCTTATCTCCAGTTTCTGTAGTTTTAAGCGGATGAGAGTCATTTAATCCCCCTGGACGGGACACTAATCCATCCCAGGTTTGCTTCCAGCTGAAGCTGGTACTCATTTTCCGACCTCGTAATGATGGAAAGCTGAGTAAGCTTTGGCGAAAACGGTCACATAAAATGTTCAATATTCAGCAGACCCAAGAAATCGAACCCGGGGCCTCGTGGTTGGAAGGCATAGATCTTACCAACTGCACCAACCACGCCGCCCTTTGAAATCTTAACTTGATCCATAAACCTAGCCACATATTTATAGCTCGTTAGTTAACGTGTTCATGGGGTTCAAAACGACAACTGGATGCTTGTAACACGCACGTGCTATCAACACTTGTGTTCAACATGAATGTATGCGGTTCAACGCAAAAACATTTTAAAAGAAAAAGAAACGATTTATCAATAGAATCTCAGTTAATAATTAGATGTGGATGGCGAATACTAGTCAGACAAAACAATAATTTTGAAAGAAAGACGGCGCTATTCGCTATTGGGGGTTGTTGAAAACGTAAATCTTATACAGCGTAGCCAATCAAATGTAAGGATGAAAAAGTCCACCCTCTAGAAGAGTGACAATAAATGATAATAAAACAGTCAGACCTGTATTAAGCGGTCACCCTTGGGTGAATTGCTAAGTGGTCGCTTAATATAATACAGAGTGACTGTTTAATACGCCGGTGCTGCTAATACAGGTTCCATACTGTACTCCATACCTGAGCAAAAAGTTTGTAAAGCGGCTCTAAAATGAACTCCACAAAACTGCGATGAGACGTGCTTAAAGGTGCTTTCTTCGTGAACTTGCGCCTGGAAATAAAACAAAAGGTAAAAAAAAGATAGATTTGTATTAGCGAGTAGGTACAACATGTATTTTATATATAAAAGGCTTTGATTTGTATAGGTAATCGTATGTGGCCGAGTAAAATTAAGGATTAATTTTTACGAGTGTTTTCAATTTTTTCCAAAATTGCCCGAGTCGCAGAGCGACGAGAGTAATTTGGAAAAAATTAAAAACACAAGTGAAATTAATCCTTAATTTTACGAGGAACCATGTGATTACATGTTTATGACATCGAGGGCAAAATTCTTCTTCACTTTCGCGTACTCTTCAAGGCGTTGTTCGACTTTCCTTGCTGCTGCCCACTTCTGAAACACGTTTATCCAATAATTTGTACTTTTTCTAGTATTTTCGTTTTCACTAGAAAACATGAAATCTATAATTCCGTTTTCATCAACTTCGGCAAACCGCGAATGGCCATTGTTGCCAAAACAACATATTTCGCAAACCAGCGACCAATCAGCGCCGAGTAATTTTGCCCTCAATTAAAGAAAAAAAGCCCTCCCTCGTGAGCCAATCAGCACCGAGTAATTGTGCCCATTATGTTATAATCACTATAAGCAGGGATGTGTTTAGTTTTTCTAAAACGCGGTGAAGTCCCTCGAGAAAACGTTTAACTTGTTGGTGGCAGTAAAAGAAGTTCCTGTGGGAATTGTGGGGTTGACTTTCTACTTTCTATGCTCCTTACACCACTTATGGCAAACTTAGACTAAGTGTTATGAAATAGACTTAGCTGGAATACTTACGTTTTTGCATTAAAATACATGTCTCCCCATAACCGCTTCGCAAACTCGTATGGGTTCACTCCACCTCCTGTGTAAAACAATAGTTTTAGTTTAACGTCTTTGTTTAGGCCGAAATTTGAATATTTGTGCGACTTTCTTTGCCACCAAAGCTTACACAGCTTTCCATCCTTACGAGGTCGGTAAATGAGTACTAGCTTCGCGGGCTGGGAGCTAACCTGCGATGGATTAGTTTCTTGTTTAGGGGAAGTCAGAGACTCTCATCCGCTTAACAGAAACCAGAGATAAGCACTGGCTCCATGGGCCACTAGGCTCTGAAAAAGATATAGCTTGCAAGCGTCTTTGTTGTGCAAATTAAACAGTAACGCACTCTTGTTAAAATAATTTTTTTATGAGAATGTATGGCTAAGAAGCTAAAATTTAACAATATGCTTAAGGTTACGGTATACCTTCAGGGGTGTTTTGCGACAAAACGCTACAGCGCGTCTGTTTTAAATCGTAAATACCT
>JAOEHV020479054.1:0-10034 GCA_025447995.2 Isaurus tuberculatus | reverse complement strand
TTGCCCGCTCGTGCAACCAATCAGAACACAGAATTCGCTTCATCTTGCCCGCTCAGCGAGCCTGCCATATAATAATACAAATTTAAGCTGTATAAAACATCCTTACCTCGGCTGGACGATCAGTGGATAGGTTCGTTGTATCAAATGACAAAAAGCTCGGCAAACTAAAGTATTCAGTTTCTGGAGTTGTCTGTAAAAAAATGAAACCACACGTTTTATTAATGCTAAAATCTTATTTAGATTTGAAGACGTTCGGTGCCTCAAGACAATCCTTTCATCTACTAAATACAAGGCATTTATTTTATATGTCACATATGCAATATTGAGTAATCGGGGTTTTCTGGTCTGGAACAAATACGCAAACAGAGAGACAGCTGAAATGAGACGAACCTTATCTGTGAATAACACAGCACCTTCAGAAACATCATATTCAACCTAAGTACAATTCGCTTTTTTTCGTTTGCGTCGCCGCAATAAAAGTAACATATACCGAGAATTAACTAAATAATAAATTTTTCTGTTGCGGTTGCTCTATTTTCGTCTTAATTCTTGTAGGGGATACAGAATTAATAAGGTCTGTAATTGGTTGAAACGAGGTTAGGACTAACTTAATCTTGGTTTTAATTGGTTCATATACTTCTGTGTCCCCTAGACAAAGTAAGCGATTACATTTTTTTTACAAATCGGAATAAAAAGCCACGGGTCATACGTCAGTTTATAGTAAAGATTTGCAGATGAGCTATGTCAACGTTGCTCCATGGTGACATACTCAAGGCTGTAATTTCAAGTAAGAAAAATAAAAGATAGTATGAAAATATAATTTTTTATCAACAGCTATCTATTCCACCGAAGGGTTAATGATCGAAAAAGCAGACAATCATGATCATGCCGAAAAAACTTAGCAACTTTTTGTGGATTCATCCATGGGAATTCATTACGAAAGTTTTTTTTACAAAATTCTGTTCAACAAAATTGTTGTCTTTTGTGCCAACAAAAACAATCAACCACACGACATTCATGCTATACATCGACCCATCTTTATGCTTCAACATTTACAACGAGTTCCCCACAGTATGGAGACTAGGAGAAACCTCTACCATGCACCAGATAACACAAACGAGAAACCGGAAATGGTGATTTCTGTCCAAATCGACTGTTATAAAACATAAGGCATCCTGCAAGGCAAGACAGAGCAATTACAGCTGTAATCAGTGGCAATTAAGCACCAGTCTTGAATACTTGATTTAAATAAATTTGGATTTCACCAAAATATACCAAATCTTTAATCTCAAGTATTATATATGCAACCAATTAAAAAAAGAAAAAAAAGATTTTGTCATTTTCTTGTACTAGGAAATGATTGCAATGGACTTATACCATTGCGCCAGCATTAATTCTTGTTATCCGTGTACCTTGACCGCGTCAGATGATAATACTTCAGGGACCTGGGGAGGAGTGCTTGGCCTAGATTCTGCATCCACTGACTCCTGAAAAACAAATGAAAATGATAAAAAATGAAAATACTAGATTTTTAGGCACTTATTTCACTTAGATCGGCCGCCTACTTTGACGGAAAAATATCTATATACTAGAAATAAATTGAGAAACATTCATAGCAAATACATCTTTACCATTTTCCAAGATTTAAACATGAAAAACACCAAAAAACTTGTGTCTATCTTGAAATATTCTAGCGCTGTTCTGTGTGATTGTTTGTGATGATCCGATCAGTGATCCTGGTAGCCTTGCAGTTTTTGCGAGTTGATCTTTAGCCACCTACTTTTCTGGTTTTGCCACCTACTATGATTCTTATTGAAAACCCTGATTGTTCGTTCATCATCATCATCGTTAACATCATCACCATCACTTGCTAGAACCACTTTATCCATCAACACCAACACCAACACAATCATTGTCATCATCATCATTCGCTAGCTTTATTTCATTATAAACAAAATGAGTGGCTTCAACCTTTAAAGTATCACCAATGACTGACCTTTGTCGAGCTTGGGCTGGAGATTGATCCCCTGGCTGAAAAACTTGACAGCGTACTATTGTAAGAGTGAAGTGAGTCTGAATCTCCATTGTGACACAGATGCTTCTTGTTCTGTGGAGAAATACAACCTCCATTGAGTCCCTTTTTTAGTATTCATCGTATCATATTATAACTTTCTTTTTCCCCATTGGAGTATACCACTAAAATTGAGATCACTGGTTGGGGGACAGCAAATATGGACAGATCACAACAGCAGATCATAACCATTCTCTTATTTTGATCAAGACAACTAGGCAGGACGGCAAGGAGACTAGACTGAGATTCTAAGTATTGTAGTGCAGTGCACTGAACGAATTGCATAGTGTTCCACGCATTGCTCAAGCTCTTTTTTTATAAACACCATCTTCACAAGAACGTTCGGTGAGATTCGCTAAAAAAATAATAGTAAAGCTATTTGAAGTTTTGGTAAGACAAAGTCCAATGCTTTAAAGGATCCAAACACACAATTCAAAGTTCATGATTAAAATCAAAAGACCTAAGATCGTCAATACGTTTTTGCTAAATTGCCGTAGTACAAACTTAATCACAATAATTGTTGTATGCTCTCAATTGGGATTCGTAGACCCACTGAATTGACCTGCATCTAGCAGCTCCGGCTTTATGGCTGATTTGGTAAGAGTGTTGCATTGGTGTGACGGTCTGAGATTGTCATTGTGCTGAGATTAAATTTTAACAACTGCGCATGCTATAACTTGACTTGCGTTTGGGTTGGGAGGTTTTTATTCCTCGGAGTATAAGTTATGGTTTGGATAACGATCATATTTGTTTATTGCAGTGTTAATAATTGACTAGCCAAGTTAGAGCATGTGCAGTAGTCAAAAGACAATCCCAGCCTGATGACAATCTCAGAACGCCACAGTCCGGTATCACAGAAATCACGTGTGTTGCTCTGACAAAGATCAAACGCCTGAAACGTTAGCTTCCTGCTTCACTTACGGCGATAATCTATCATTTTTTAATCAAATTAGATTAAAACATGTGTATTATTTACTCACCAACATATACTTCAATAGACTTTTTAAAAACTATGCAACAAGTATTCTCTTTTGCATACAAAACCGCAACGATTGTCACAATAAGCCACTCAATTACAATAAAGAAAACTTTATTTCTTTTTTTAAAAAACAACATAAACAAATAAAATGTAATACTTTCGTGCAATATCATAATAAGGAAAATCAAATAACACTTTTATGCTGACGAAGTGAGAAAACTAGTGGTTTTTATAAATAGGTTGTTTTGCATTGCATAGTGTTACTCTGATGTATTGTAATGCACTGTATATTGCATCACAAAAGCCGTAATAAATCTCACCGCAATTTCCGTCATTGATTCGATCTCTCGCTGCATGATTAACTCATCATATCTGTCAAGATCTTTGGCCAAGACTGATCCTCTAAGTTCAGATAAAAGTGACTCCTGAAACAAAATGGAATGACAACTAGAGCTTATAGTTTATATTACAAATCACAGCTGTCACGCTATACAAACTTTATCTTGCAGCCGAGGGAAGACATGTTGAATAACCAGAGAACCACTTAATTGGTATAAATTGATCGTTTATACAAGAGAAGAAAGCTCAAATACCCCAAAGAGTGCTTTATATTTGACTGGAACATACAACACAAAGCAATTATACAAGATGCTGTCCAAAAGTTGCGTCCTAAAGCTAGATGCACTTGCTTCAGCCCTGACGTTACTTGTGGTTCAAAATGCTGTTCAGGAGTGTGTGGAGCAGAAGCAATAGGTGCATATGCGAAAAATTTACAATCATTACCCAGACCTAAAGTTTTTCCTGATTTCATAGTTGTTGATTTCATTCTATCAGAGTGTATGAACACGAAAAGGTTTTCTCTCATAAGAAGATCATGTTTCTTGTCAATTACAAGCCTACTACACTTTTTGCCAAAACCATTTCTGTTGGAACTGAGATGCAAGATAAATGTTGTTCATTGCGGTATATCTTGCTTTCTTGCTGATGCATCAGTGTCCTCAAGGCATTTAGTAATGAAAAGGTGGAGCAAACCCGTCTTTTTAGTATGCGAAAAGACTTGCTATGAAACTGCATATCATCATCTACCCTTTAGCGCCAAGAGGGTTTATGGGGTGGCCATGTACAAAGTCCTTCCATCACATTCTATTTCTAGCCAGCTTCTGTATTTGACTCCAGGATTTCCCCAATGTCTTAAGTTCTAACTCTGTTGATCTTCACAACGTGGTTCTCGGCCATCATCTACCTTATTTTCCTTGAGAGTTCCAGTGAAGGAAATGTCTGGTTACGTTTTCTGGTGGTAAAGTTTTGGCTGCTACCCTTGAGAGCTTAATCCAAACACCGTTGTTGTAGGGAGCACTTTTGTTGCTATTGCAGCAATGTACAACAAGTCCCAGTACTGTGAGGTTGCAGTAACTGTTTTCATACATTGTCCTGACATTCCAATTACAACGTTGAAGAGTGATGGAGATCAGAAGGGGGCAAAATTTCCATATAAATTTGATTGTACAGCATCATGAGAGTCCTTTGAGGATTCCCTCTTGGTTCAAGCTTCTGGTGTGGTTTTGAGTCTTTGCATAAGTTTCAGTAATCAGAGTATTTTTCTGGGAAGAATTTGTTCTCATAGCATGCCCCTACAAACCTGGAGGGTCAGTGGTTTTCTGTAGGGGTTTTGCTATTTTTAGCAACAGATTCACATTATTTAGAGGCACCAGACACACAATCGCCTCTCACCACAATAAAAAAAATTGCCTTCACCTTCACTTCAAAACCTACATCACCACTACCATCTTTACAGCACTACCTACATGATCTTCATTTTGACCATCGGTCACCACAACACCTTCATTACTTCCATCACCACTACTATCATTTCAAAAATGTCTACACCAACTTCACATTCACTTTTAGGACAGTATCAACACTAAATACACTGGTACTGCAAATATTGACAATCACACTACCATTATTTTATTCATTAGCACCATTATATTGTTACCAGTACTTTTATTTGTGCATTCACAGTCACCTTTGGTACTACCATCATCACCACAATCAACTTCATTACCTCTATAAACCATTAAAACCTACTAAGTGAAAAATCCTTTTGCAGTTTCTGTACTATTAAGCAGATGAGACACTTTGATTCCACCAGTTTGGTGGAATTTAATTCATCACCGGCAGCTTTTATGGTGCAGCTTACACAGGATATCTGCTTTCCAGCCATATAGTTCCAGGACTGAAACCCAGTTCTGCCAAATATGAACATTAATAAGGTGAGATCTTCTTTTCTGACAAAGTTTGCTCATCTTCTATCCTTGCAAAGTTAGTAAAATGCATACCTGCATCTGCTTGGAGCTAAATATAAGCTGCATTGTCAACAGCAGTTACCATTTCTTTATCATTATGAGTATTTTGATATGATATTAGAGCAACTAATTAGCATACCTTTGCAGGTGAGTTGAGGAGGTCAAACAATGCAAGCACAAATGCATTGATTGTAATTTCACCCTTTATGTACTCATCCAAATAATAGCACAATGTCCCAACTTCATTCTCATTGAGTACCAGACGAGCTTGTTCCTCGATAAAGTTCTTCTGTGATGGAAGGTTTCCTGTGCCATTGTACAAAAGTTGTGAGCCTGCAATACCATGATGAAATAATGATGGCTAGAAAGGACAAAGTTGAAATATTGGTACTTGATTTTAAAAGTGTGACGATAAAAAAACTTATATACATTTTTTTTAAATAATTTCTAATGCTGTAGCTATATTTTCATTTTTGAAAGCAGCTTAAAAACACAATCTAACAGTTAAAGAAACTCTAGAGGGTACCAGGAAAAAAAGTACTGCAAAAACAGACTTATAACGTTAGAAACATCTTTCAGTAATCTTTTTTTTTCATTAGAAAAACCAAGTCCACCATCCTCATCACATTTATTACATTTTAACATAAAATTTAGCTTAGTTCTAATTTCTTATTAACTATTTCAGACTAACTAATGATTCTTTAAATTCAAATTGTAGATAAATATTACCTCTGATACAAAACCATGATTATTTTTTCCAAATTTCCTTTCTTCACCAAATGTGTGATGCCTGAAAAAAGGGAAGTAAAAAAAATTATTAATTTAACTTGTTAAGCAACCTTATGCAGTTTGCAGTGTATTCACCCAATGAAATACCTCGCTTTTTAAAAGAACTACCCATTAAAAGTGCTCAAAATTATCGTTTATCATGGGCAATACATCTATATTGTTTTTAAAGATGCAAATGTGGCAAAAATATATTTTTAAAACACAAAGTAGTTGTTATAATTTTAAAATACCTTTGTCTATCTGCTTTAAAAACAGAACCATCAACCCATTTAGTTTTGTCCTCTGTGGTCCTCGTTAATGGCAGCCTGCCAATGTCCTTCAATGTAAACATCATATTCTTGGTTGACTTCAAAAACTTGATTGCTTCCTTGTGTGTTATGTTGATAAAACTTTTCCCATTCACATCCAAAATTTGCTCACCAGTCTGAAAAAGGAGACAAAAGAAGAAACTAGGAGCTAAAAACTAGAAACAGTTATCACTAAAGCTGCCCCCACCTTTTTATAATTTGGAGTGTAAAATATTTTCTGAAGTGAAGCTTTTTAGAATAAAAAAGGAAATAAGGGACAACCAACATACATTAAACTTGAGAAAAAGATGAGAATGATAACATTACAAAAATGCTTGGTGTCGGTAAATTCCTATCACTTGACTGTCCATTTTTTAAAAATACAGTAATAGTGGTAAAACAAAGAAATACTGAATACCTTTAGACCAGCCTTTTCAGCCAGAGAGTGAGGATCTACCCCAGCAATGTAAATCCCCAGGCCATATTCAGCTCCACCCCGGACCATCAGACCTAGTTTAGTGCCATCTTCAACAAACAAATTTAACTGTGGAAGAAATAATCAAAAGTGAAAAGCTACCACAATGCATTTTACACTTCTCCCTTAGAAACTAAAGCTACAGAGACATCAAAAAATTTAATAAGGAAACGTATTTACAATCAAAGCATTAAATAACCTAGGATAAGCTCTAAATCTTAGTTTGACATCAGTTAAAACTAACCTTTCTCTCATCATCATCTCCAAGAAGGCGTAGCTCACTTTTATGCATATCTTCAATGTCCCTTCCTAATGAATCAACTGTGGGAGGGGGCTTCACTTGCCGTCCTTTTGCATCAACCCACTTGTATGTTGTCTCTGCTACATATGTTCCAGGGATGCGACCAACTGACCTTACAACCATATCAAGCTTTCGATTTTTCTGGATAAACTACAAAGTAAAATTTTTAAAAAACAAAAAAGTTTAAAAAAACATTATTTACATAAGATTTTTCCTGAAATTGAATTAATAAAACTTTATTTTCAAATCTGTTTTTTTTCAAATCCTATATGGAAACACCTTAAACTAAAAGGTTTTTCATACAAATTTGCTGATTAGTCCTGAAATTGTAGAATCAGACCTAAAATGTATTCAAAAGGTTTTTTCAAGGCAGAACAGAATTAAATAATTATGAATACACCAATGTCATTGAAAATTACAGCAGCTTTAGTTGTATCTTCCACAACTTACAACTAAGTAAAACTAAATGTTTCTTATGGTAATTATGCATTTAACTATCAGTTTTGTTTATTTTATTTTTGCTTATCAGGTTAGGAAGGGAAAAAAATCTAAGTTGTTCTTCCTTCTGAAAAGCTGAATAATCAAAATAATTTACTGCACAGTTGCATCTCTCACAACACTTTAAAAAAAACTCTAATTGCAATGTTATTATGTTATCGCAGGTTGAGTTCAGAATTACAAAACACTGCTTATGTCAAAAGTTAAAGATGTCTTCTCAAAAGCTCTTACTTTACGTACCTTAGAGCTCTTAAAGTGGCAAATACTCTTTGCTAGCATTACTTTTATTATGTGTTATAAACTTATATATACGTAAATTTACACCCACAAGAGCTGACAAATTCGAACGTTTTCAATTACGCATTTGCTTTTTCCCTACAATGAATAAACACGACTTGTTCTTTTGAAAGGAGATGTTTTAATATTTGAGCAAACACTCCACAGTTTTCCAGACGTCCTTGATTGCTCTCTACAAATCGAATATACAATTCCTCTTTGAACTAATTAACGAAAAAAAATTCACACCATAGTTTAATAATTCCATGATAAATTTAGGTATCTAATCTAAAAACCTTTCCTAAGTTTCATAAGAAACACTTTATTTGCTATAATGTCTGACCCCTGCAAAATGAATTCTTTGAAAACTTTTAACAAAGCGAGATCAAAAGTAAACAAAATTACAATCGAAGAAAACTCGCATTCAACACACCACTTGATCTTACAGTTCTGGTGCGGCACTTAATTGGTTTCCGCTAATTGTAAATTGCCGCAGAAATGCTTTTAGGTATCATAGCCACAACTACCAAAACATTTTTCATTACAACAGCACCACGTAGTTTTGAATACTTTTACATCCTCAAAAATCAACTTAAGTTTTTGAGAAATTCTTTCGTGTGCAGGATGCAAAACAAAATATTAGACAATGCACGACAACACATACTTGAACCGCCTGTGTGTGGGTTAAGCCATCAAATTTTGTCCCGTTGACGAACAATATATGGTCTCCGGGTGACAATCCCTGTTTCTCTGAGATTGAATTTTCATCCACAAGTGAAATATATAAACCAACTCCATGCTCTGAACCACCGCGAATACTAAACCCGAATCCTGTGTTAGCATTTCGCTTTAGGTATAATCTCTTCATGGGATATTTTTCATTGAGCTCCGATTCGTTTCTCGTCGGCGATGTTTTTCTCGAGCTTGGTGTTCCTCTAAGATCGACTCCTGAATCCACGGACGCATATCTATCAAGATGCTCTGGTAAACTTGACGAACTGGCTAATTCTCTGCAAAATTTGCTCCGTGATCGCGAATTATGGCCGATATGATCACTGAACCAGTATCGATCGAGTTGTGTCTGTTCTCCAACGGGAATAATCTTACGCAATTGCGGGTAAATTTCCCTTTTCCTAGAAGTGTTGAGAATATGCTCAAGAGAATACACAAGACATTTAATATTGCGGTTCTTTTGATACTGATTAAGTGATTGGATGAATAACCTTCTCTCTGAATCGTCCAAAGTTGTCATCAGCATTTTATGCAATTCGCGCACATTTTCTGAAATGTGAGTCCGTTTCCTTCTTGGGGATCCCTCCACCGACATCATCCACTATCAGCTGAATATCATCAAAGGTGCAATTTTGACAATAATATCTAACATCTCGCTGTAATTATTTTATCATCTTATGTCATTCCGCCAAATAAAAACTATTACACTAAACAAACTTTTCGCACGAGAGTCCTCTCCACAGCAACAGTTGAAGTGGCACGTGACATAAAACAATTGTTTTGATTGGAAGAAAGTATAATCATAGAGGTTGAGTGAGATCCCGCATTCTATGCTCAACGCGTGGGGAGGTGGGAATTTTGTGGGTTGATGAATACTTTTTAGGGTTCTTAGGGTGCGTTCGTTTGGGACTATTTCGGAATACGAATACATAAACTTTTTTATGATCTGGACAGTGATTGGCTGAAACCATTTTCCGGGGTAATAATCCATGTAATCCTATTCCGGAATAGTCCAAAATGAATGCAGCCTTAGAATCGGGAGAATTAGCTGCGGAGTGTTTCAGTTCTAGACGATTCCGTATCCTTTGCTATTTAAAATCAAACATTCCTATTCCCCAGCAACTTTTCCCGGATATTCCCTATTCCACAAGGGTATATATATCACATTTAAAACCTCAAGTTTAAATCTGGGCAAAGTGTTTTGCGCTTTTTGATTTTGTGCCTATTCGAAGCTTTAATGACCGGAACGTATAGATGAATAACCACGAAACAACAATTCCGCCGGTATACGTTGGATCAATTTAAATTGATCGAATTGGT
>JAOEHV020478949.1:0-10034 GCA_025447995.2 Isaurus tuberculatus | reverse complement strand
ATGAACACAGACAGCCCAATGACATGAACACAGACAGCCCAATGACATGAACACAGACAGCCCAATGACATGAACACGGACAGCCCAATGACATGAACACAGACAGCCCAATGACATGAACACTTCGAATGTGAGCTTTTGGCAGAATACTTGGGAAGACATGCAAACGGGTGATTAACACAGTACATTCCAATGTGTAGTTATAATATTTACTAAATACCACAAATTTTTATACTTGCTGCCCTCTTCTTTCTCAATGCTTTTCCTCCGTGATACCACAAGCGTTGGCTGTCTTTCCATCTAACAATAAATTAAAAATATTAAATAGAACTCTCTAACAATAAATTAAAAATATTAAATAGAACTCTCTAACAATAAATTAAAAATATTAAATAGAACTTTCTGACAGAAAGGAAGTGCTGCAACATGTGGAAATGAGTTTAGTAGCAACAAAAAAAAATAATTCAAACTCCCTACTCTTGGCCGAAAATGTATCGTCAAATCTTGTTCAGAAATTATTTTTAATCCTAAAATATTTTAAACCCCATATTTTTCACTATATCTTTGGATGCTAAAAAGGAATCCAGCTACATCCTTCATTTTAAATTCGCAAGTTACTGACCAACAGAAAAAAAATACAAAAACTGGATAATTTACTTCCTTTGTTTCCAAAACTTTACAACATATAACATGAATTGTTTCAGTCTACCACTATTTAGTGTACAAAGTGTTTGACTTTTTTTTATTTACAATTTTCCTCTCCTACTCATTGAGAATGTAATAAAAGATGAAAAAAATTAGTACAACTTCATCAAAGAATTTGCTTCCCACTTTTCCATTATCAATTTTTAAATTTCTTTAAATCCAAAAGGGCTGTTTAGTGAGGACAATTGAAAAAGCATTAAAAAGCTAAAATTTTGAAAATCTAAAAGTTTGTGTCGGAAATCCCTCCAACGGAAAGCCATGTTTTTTTTCCTTGTGAGGTTTCATTTTATTTTCATTTTAACATAAAAATGATAAAAGAACAAAGGGTCAAAAGCTTTTTGTACACCCTGTATAACATTAGAAATGGGTTCTCGGATTATAGACAGGCCTGCTTTATCACTTACAATCACGTGTGGTTTTCTTTAAATCCCCATTTTTTTGTTCGTTCTTAAATTTTGTTCGTTCTTTACAGTGAGAGTCTGCTCTTTTCCTTTTTTTTGATTGAATAAATTTGTAAACAAATGCCGATGTTCTTTCCATTATTAGGCTGTCAAATTTTCAGATGATGACCATTTTGAAATATTTGATTTGCTTATAAGTTTGAGTTGATTTGTGTTTTCATGTTTGGGTTCTACACATTTATTGACAAAGTTTTCAAACTCCAATAATGAAGTTCTTTGGTTTGCTGTGGAAGGTTTATGCTTCATATCTATCGTCGTAGTCGCAAATGTGTATGCAAATTAGGCAGGCATGGAAACGAGGCCATGCACGTTTGGCATCACGACAACGTAACTTACAGTGAACTATCAAAAAGTATATCTCTAAATGGCCAAGGAAATTTAGCTTAAGTTGACAGTAAAACTAAGGAGGAAAAGAAATAGTGAAATTAATTGAGTATACATGTCATCTGCATGTGTTTTGAAAGTGTCAAGGTTACTTTGCATTTTGGAGAATTGATCTCAGAAATGGTGAAACTTCAAGTAATTATTGCATTCTATGATCAATGTCTTTATTTTCGGAGGAAGGCTTCCTCCAACTTTTGAACAAAGAGAAAACATTGTTTGAGATAAAAGAAGCGAAAGCTGCATTGCACTATAAGCAAAATCCTTGGGCTTGGTACGAGTAAACGCACCATTGTGCGTCTAGTTGTTTATTAAGCGACATTGTTTCGTTTGACATTTGAACTGGGCGCCTGGTGTGTTGAAGTTCTTTGCTTAAAGTCTTTCAACATCATAAAAATTGGATTCTATGATTGGGCTCTTAAAGAATCGCTATTGTTAACAAATTAAAAGTTAAGCTGAAATCGACATTTTTCCTCCCTGTAAATGTAAACTAAGAATCTCACGTACACACGGCTCTATGAGCTGCCGCCTCGCCAGCCTCACCTTGGCTCGGCTGGCTTGTTGGCAATAATGAGACGTATTGCATAAAAATACAAAAAAGGCAAACCATGGTTTTAACACACTATGTTGTATTTATTCCTTTTAGGCGTTAAAAAACTTAACTGAAAATTAGAAATCTTACAAATATAACTTACGCTTTTGCACGAGAGTTTCATTCAATCGAATAAATTTTGACGCCCAATTTCAAGAAAAATCCGAGTCCGACTACAATTTTACAGCATAATATAGGCCTGGTATAAAAACAGAAGTGGGATGGAAAAATCAGGAGGGCGCTGAAAAAATCTAAAGGGCGCTGTGTGCATGCCCTTCTGTTTTGCCCTGGCGATCGCGAGAACACTGAATTTTCGAATGCCTGATCGCGCGGGAGATTTTAGTGGAAATACTACAAAAACTGTAGTATGAGAACAGTCTTTGACCGAAAACCTGGAAAAATGCATCAACTTTATGAAAAATATATACTGAACAATTTTTGCGGGACACCACATGGCATGCATGTTTGCTAGGTGCAAGTGACATCTTCATACTAAACACAAAATCGTAGAAAAAAACGTGGAAAAAAACAAAAAATATTTATCACAGTTTGTAAATTAATCTTCTATTTGTGATTTGCAATGCTAATAGCATAACGATGGCTTCCGATTATCACCAAATCATTTGAATAACAAAACTACTGACCTTTTGACTTCGTTGATTGTAAGAGCGGGCGAAGAAACACGTTTCTCACCAATGACCGCTGACTTGAATATCGTAGACTATAAAAAAAAACATCCACAGGGAGCCCAAACAAGGTAGATATGTCTCAAAAAAACCCGTCCCCGGGCAAATAGCCTCTCCCTCGGGATGAGACTGGACGTCATAACCCTTACCCAAGGGAAAGCATGCCAGTTCATTCTGTTGTTACCCATGCAACGTTAATAGGATCATCGTATTTGCAAAAGTATTTTCATTATAACTTCATGACGACTTTGGATTTCGGGCAGAGCGAGAACTGGCAACTGCGGCCTCAAAGTGAAAAATACCGGACACAGGACTTTATAAATATGTAGATCTAGGGACAGAATTTTGATGATCATGTATATACCATGTAAAAAACTACCGTGCAAAAACGTATATACCGTGCAAAAACTGTTTCAAAATAAAACGAAGAGTCCTGGTGTTCAAATAACATTCTTTTTGAATTTTTAAGTCCCTCTGAATAGGAGCAAATGTTTGAAACATTAACTCCTTACCAGATTATTTGTAATAATAATCTAAAAATTTCAACCTTAAATTGTTTACTTTCTAAGCATAAAATGAAACAAGTAGTTTGGAAAAAGAGATTCAAAGTATTTTATTTATTTACCAGTTGAGAAGATGGCCAAATCTAATGGTTGTTTCCCCCTTGATGCAAACACTATGGCTAAAGTGGCAAATGGAATATGTGACAGTCTATTGGTAAGTTAATAAAATACTTTGTAAATTTCTTAGTTCTTTTAATCATATGCACTTTTCTCAGGTTCTTTTACTATATTGAGCAGATTCGAATCTCTAATTCTGATGGGAATAAAGTTTTCTGCTGAAAATGCTTGTTACTGTATTCATTTATACAGCTGAGTAAGCAGGAACAAGGTACAGAAGTAAAGAATCTTGTTTATGCACAACACAGTGGTCTTGTTGGCATTAGAAATCACGACTGCTGAAATATCAGAAACACTTAACTCTTCCACTGCAGTGCCAACATTATTATATAATATTTAACTAGTAGCTAATTATATTAATTTCACTGTAAATCTACTTTCTTTGATCCATAATCATATTATTAAAATATATAATCTAGTGACTTATATTTAAATTAACATAAAATTAATATATATTATAAACAAGTAAGAAAACGTGAAAAAAGTTGTTGTGCTTCACAAAATAACAGTTATTAAATAAATATTACTACTTGTAGACGTGCACTGTCAGAGCTTCAGACACAAAACAACCTCTTCTTATCTGTTTTGCCCTGCAAATGAACACTTTTATGTGGGAACATCCCCTGACATCTGAACATGTTGACAAGCTTTGCAAAATTGGTTAATATGTATAATTAAATTATGTGCCACCAAAATGAATAAAGAAGACTCTTGCTTGTGGAGACACCAGTTTGTAATAAGCAGGATAAAGTTTTCTAAATAATTTCGTTCAACTAAATTCTAATTACTTTTTCATTAAAAAGCATAATGGCACTTTGACTTTTGGTAGATATATTTGAAAACTTTACCTTTATAAATGTCTGCAGTTTTGCAATGGTTTGTTAAAATTTTCCAGTCCCCTTAGCTTACAAACATTATTATTTTGTTTTGTTTTTTTCTGGTTAGTGCTGATTAACGGCTGATACTCATTTACTTAAATCCTAAGGATATTGAATAGCTGGCACAAGTTAAGTGCAGAAAGATCGCATATATACCTATTAAGCTTTGCACAGTCCTTACCAACTGTGCTATATGTGATGCTAACGAAATCAGCATTTCATAAAAACAATAGTTAAACAATATACAGTACTTT
This sequence comes from Isaurus tuberculatus, assembly GCA_025447995.2. Taxonomy (NCBI): domain Eukaryota; kingdom Metazoa; phylum Cnidaria; class Anthozoa; order Zoantharia; family Zoanthidae; genus Isaurus; species Isaurus tuberculatus. The sequence goes on along the minus strand of JAOEHV020478949.1, from coordinate 5,397 downwards.
GATGCTCAGAAGCTAATTTTGCATCAAATACAAATTATTTCTTTCAGGAATGGGAACCATGGCTGAGTGGTCCTCAATTGTGGATTTAGTTTTAGATTATGTTAAGAAATTGGAATAAAATTAGATTTCAACTGCAGTACATTAAGATATTCTAATGATACTTTCGCAATGGCTTTTCAGAAATTACATAAATTTTGATTATTCAGTAACTTCATTCATTAAGTAAATTACTTATACAAAAGCAATCAGCTTTTTAGGAGCATAATTTAAGGTTTATTAAACTTACTTTAGAGAAAAGAGCGTGTTTTATGTTAGCCATTCAAACTAGATTGAAATTTTTTGTTCAAATTATTAAAAATAGTATTTTTCATCTTTTTTACCTTTTTCTCCACTGGTTGTGTGATACAAGTTATTTAATGATGAAATAATTCTAGGTTGAAATGTTTAATCATCAGCATCCCTGGAAACCTCAGCTTCCCAATCCAGGCGCGTACACAGGGGGGGGGTGCATCAGGTGCACGTGCACCCTACCACCTGATAAAAAGGTCCACTCAGTCAGATCAGATACAGCAAGATAAGAACAATCAAAAAGGGGATGAAATAAAAGAAAGAAAGTGGACAACCGTTCAGGTCGGGACTACAAATTATATAGTAGATATTTTTTGACTTTTTCATGTTTCCTTATAAATTCATATTGTTGTTACACATATCAGATATCAGAATTGTTTAGATATCATATTTTAAGAACTGATAACCTGAGGTCCGCTCAAGCTTAAAGTGCATTTGTCTCATTATAAACCTCACATCCTTCCTCACTGTCAGCATTAACATTCTATAACTTAATGTGGTTATCCAGTATTGGAAGATGTAAAACCTCCTTCTAATAGAACCTAATTTCTAGCATTACCGCAGACGGAGAAGACTGCATGGTTGAATATGTTTTAAGAATTTTAAAACAAAATTTTAGCCTAAGATATTAACAATAATAGTCTACTTATTCGCATAGAAATCTTGACACAAAGTGCAAACGTGTAGAAAAGACAAAGCTCTATAATTGCAGGAGACCAGTAAATATATATTGCTGAGCTATTTATTGGGTTGCCTGTGGCAAACCAGTCTTAAAATGGGTTCGGTTTTTTTTCCTGTCTTTTTTGACAGAAAATGGAAAAGACAAAACAATTAAATAATTCATCATCAGAGAGAGAAACTCTGATGTGTCTAAGAGGAAATAATAACAGAACAAATGCTGGAAAAAATCAGATGCCTTGAGTGGGAATCGAACCCACGACTCACCGGTGCTCTACGAGGGGGACATGGGGAGGGGCCTGAACACCGCAAATCGCCATGTCCCCCTCCTCTACCACTGAGACCAGACCTCTCAAGTCTCACGGTTTTGCCGTGAGACTCACGATTTTCAGCTAAATTTCACGGTACGCCACGAAAATCTCACGATTTTTGGAAAACCTCACGTTTTTCAAAGAAACCCAACCGTTTTTCTCTATAATCGTTGTTCAAGAATCAAGCCATTCTCTTTCAGACTTGTTTCAACGATCTTGTTTACGTTCAACAACTGACAGTTTCTCGTTTTCTTGTATTGGGTTCATTCTTTTTCTCTCCCATGAAGCGTTAACATTTGATTTCTATCAGTCAGTTGATCCGGTGGCCTCTTATCAGAAGCGGCACTATTTTGAATCCCGCCTGTTCCAGAACCCTGCCACCATACATAGTTTGATACTAGTACTGCTACTACATTTCACGCCTGAAGAAAACTGTTCATTGTAAAGGGCGCCCATAAGCAGCCCATAATTAAAACGTTCTAACCAATGGCCAAGTGTTGGTTTCAAAGTCTTGTTGTTTCATTTGTCGGTTTAGGGAACAATTGGTAACGTGCTGTTTTTTCATACCTTATCTTAGTTATGAGGAGTGCAAGGTCTGTTGAATCTATTGACGCGTAGTGTACAGTAACGATAGGCAAAACGTACCTCTATGACCAAATGTAATAACTCGTCTTTGTTTTGTGTTCGAGAAGGTAAAAAAAAGGTCAATTACGGTATACTTCTGACAGCTCGTAGAAATATACTGTTAGTTTACAGGTACCTCTTTACTCAATATAGTTCTTAACAAAACAACGCTCTGTACCTTTATTAACTATAATACTGAATCATATCTTCATAATCATAATAATGTAAGTCTTATTATAATCTTAAGCCATTTTTTAAGTCATAAAACTCGAAAAACTTGAACTAAATAGTAATGATGCGATCAATCAATAATGTTTTATAAAGGTGAATCTTTCATCACATTTCTTGACCATTAACGTACATCCTAGTTTCTACTAGTGTTATTAATCAAAAGCTCTGTACTTTAAAAGTGCCTCACAAAATAAGGAACCACTGATTAAATTTGCCCTACTTGTTAAATACAGTTCTAACGATGTAATAGAAGTTTCACAAAGAATGTATGACTCACAACGGTTTTGCAACTCAGTATATTTGAGATTTTTAGAACATCAACGCAGTCTTAGAAAGTGCTTCTATCAGCTCAAATATCTTATCATTCTATGCATTTGATATATCTTCTCAAGTGTTAAACTCAAATTTCATTTACCTCTGTTCACGAATTTCCTGAAATTGTATGCTAATGAACAGATTGTAACAAAAATTTCTCAATATGGTCGACTTAATGTTCAAGAAAATAACGTCGTGGTAATCAGTTTAACCACATCTAAGGTAACAAAAATAATCACTGATATTCGGATAAGCATCACAATATTTACCTAGACGTTTACCTAACAAAACAACCGATTTATCAACAGCTCGCATGTCAATCAGCTTTATCGTTCATGCTAATCGATACAATAAAATACAAAAAACCTTTGGTTAAACTTTTTTAGTGGAATGGTTGAACTGTAAAAAAGGAGCTCGGAGAGGACTAAATAGGAACAACCTCTGTGTCATTTGAATGAAACTGTATAAACGAAGTTAGTTGAACGTTTTAATAACTGTAATGATAGGTCGTCGGCACATAGCACACTGCCTTTCATATAATCGCATTTGGTGAGCACAAAGTAAGCAGAATCGATGTCCACAGAGTAGGGTTGCGTCCTTTGGTGCATCCGTACAAATTTCACACATATTACTATCACCATCTTCTATTGGTACCGTTTTGATAGTAGTGGCATCCCCTTCCTGATTGGCCTGGCTCTCACCCTGTGCCAGCAAACCAAGGGCATCCAGTTCTTCCCCATAAGGTTCAGTGTTTTTACAAATCTCGTCTGAAATGTTTCTATATGAGGTTGTAAACAGTTCTTCCTGTGATGAATAATTGTCTTCAACTGAACCCAAGAACTCATTTTCCTCGTAGCCGGTACCGTAATGAAAACTGCTATTATCCTCATATCCAAAGCCATCAGTGTAATCCTGTTGTTGAACAACCTCAGCAATCACTCTGTCATTTTCTGCTTGCCAGTAATTAAGCGGTTTGGAGAAGGGCTTGACGGACATCTCGATATCACTTACTAAATTCGGTGATGCGGTCTCATTCCAATCATGCTGCGATGTAAGAATGAAAACACAATTACATTTTGGTAGCTGAAAGTAGTAAAAATCAAGCATTTGAAGAAACCTGATTTCTATGATACAAAAATACTTGGTTTGTCTTTGATTTAAAAATATACTAAAAAGACTTTTCGGTTCCTCAGTTGTTAACTGAAAACTAAGGTATGCAAAAAACTTTGCCTGAAACTGTACTGAATAAAAAACAATAGCTATTGTTTACATAAATGATTTGTAAACGTCCGTAATGTTAATGTGCTCATTGACCGAGTTTTTGTCTTTTAAGGAATGTCAGGCTTATTGTTCTCACAAAAATGACTATTCTAATGTCCAAAATTAAGCTTTTCAACAATGTCGCGAGACTTATGACGTCACAGCAAATCATGATTGTTTGGAAAAAAATCACATTTGTAACGTCATTGCATATAATTTAACCCGGTGACAAAGTGACGTGAATACTGGTAATTTATGTTAACAAAATGAATCGGCTACTGGTGCATGGTACTGGCCAGAAACAAATTATGTAAAACAACACTTAATTTATGACGTCATTACTTGACACGCCATCATTGCACCAACCGACCATAAAGTTAATGTAACAGTATTGATATTGTGGATTGTGACCAAGTGTCATTGTTTATTTTATTTAGCGTTGAAGTGTTATTTCATTTAGGGTGAGTCAATTTATTTCATTTAGGGTTAAAATGTTATTTCATTTAGGGTGAGCCATTTATTTCATTTAGTGTTGATTTTTATTTCATTTAGAGTGAGTATTTCATTTAGCGTTGTTATTTCATTTAGCGGTGATACAACTGTAAACATAAGAAAGTTAAACTAGTACAAGCCAATGTATACTGTTTGTGGTTTGATTGATACTAAGAACCCAAATCATGCCAAATAAAATGTTGATAAATTGGCAATGTCTCAACTTATGAAGCAGTACAGCAGATCCAGTTAATTAGATTATTGTTTCAATACAAAATGGAGACAACGTTTACTGACCTCTATCTTTTGAAAGCTCAACACGACAAAAAATCGCCATTTATTTAAATGGTTAAATAACAGATTTTGAAAATTACGTACAATGGGTGTCATTCTTGTATCATTTTGGTTTCCATTTTCCGATACAGAAAGCGACGGCCATGCCTCTTCATAGATCTTCCTCTGTACCTCGTTACTATAGTTGACGTTGCCTGATGCCTCGTACCTTCTGTCTTCTGGAGATGTTTTCGGTCTTGACATTATAGTTGCATATGATTCTTTCTTTAAAGATTTACATTTTGCAAAATGTTCGGAATTACCGGAGCTCGCCCTGGACTGCTGCGCCTTTCGGGATACTGATGACTTTTCATTTTGACTGGGTTCAGAAGCGTAACGGTATCTGTTGAGAAGGAAAGCATATATGTCTTAATCACGGGCAATAGGATACGCTGGTTGCGAGTCAGATTAAAAAGAATATTTACAAAAGAATTGCTAATAAAGCAATTAAACTGAATACTGAATAGTACCTTAAACTTTCTGTTTTGTTATTTGTTATCCTATAGCCCGTCGTTAAACCCCGATGTATTTCAATTGTGTGCTGTTTCTGCTCATCTCTGTTGCCACCATTTTATATTCAAAACCTTGTAAAGTCGACCCCAAGCTGTGTCACTCTGTGATAAATGATGACGTAATGATTTTAAAAACTGTCGGACCGCGCCATTTTCACAGCCTGATAGTGATATGGCTTGGGACTGACGTTACAACGTTTTGAAAATATATGGCCGCGCTAGACTTTAGAATACCCCGACACTGCCTTTAATGACATGATAGTTTATTCTGCGCATTCCTCGTTCTATAAAAG
>JAOEHV020478507.1:0-10035 GCA_025447995.2 Isaurus tuberculatus | reverse complement strand
CGAAACAGCTGTCCACGGTTGCTCCAGTTACTTGCATTGTAGGTACTCGGGTGAAGCTGGTTGTGCGCATGCGTGCAAGTTAGTAGTCCGGATTGGTTGCCTTTCTTCCCCTCCCTTCCCCCCTTGCTTCGAACTAACCATCTTGCCTGGCGAACATTTATTCAACTTTAGTAAAAACTATGTATACCGTTAAACTCACATATCTATTGTGCGCCTTCCATGTTTTCGATCTTAGTTGTGAAAACGATTCCTTTATTTGTGCAGAAAACTTGTTCATCACTCGACGTTTTAATATTGTGACGTTGCTTGGTCTTAAAGTAGGAAGTGGTGACGCTGGAACTTGTACCCAGGCCACACAGAGGGAGACCAAACACAAACAAGCTGTAATAATTTACAATCATTTGTTAAGCCGTGTTAAAAGCTTGTACACTAAAACATCTGCTATGCGCAGTTCTGTAAATTTTTGTGTTTTGGATTAAGTATTAAAATTGGTTTTGAGTTGAGCATGAGTTAAACAGGCAATTCACAATTGTTATTACAAAGTTTGGTCGTAAAGGCTTTCTTTAAACAAACGCAGCATCCGCAGGTGCCGAAAATTAAACAAACGCTGGGGCGTTTATTCAACAAATTACGGTAATTACTGGGCTACCTGTGGTAAGCCCATCATAAAATGGGTTTGTTTTTCCGTCGTCGTCGTCGACCAGACAAATTGAGTCTCCCATGACGTAATCGAAAATTTTTTTAGAATACTTGTCAGCGCATTCTAGAGATCTCAAAATTGGAAAAAAAAATTTCGCCATATAGACACTTTAACTTAGCAGCAAATTATCAGAGAAATCAGATATCTTTTTTTAATTGGAAAAAAGTACGCTAAATGTGATTGCTGTTCAGAAATACTCATCTCAAAGAATTTAGAAGGCTGTCATTTGGATTTACAGTGTTTTAAATCATTTTGTACACTGCTAGTAAGAAATAATCAAAGATAGATAAAAATACACATAAAGGCACAAATATAACAAACCAAACTCCTGTTCAGTAAAATCAGAAACTGTAGAATAAAAGTTAGTTAACGAACTTTAATTTTATGTAAAAATTAAGTAATCCGGCCTTCATTGCTTTTTGTATGTTATTTACTTTTTATCTTTCAAAAAAAGTAACAAAAAAGAAACGTCAAGGTTGGTTGATTGAAAACAATTAACTTATCTGTGTATATACGAGAAACTGTAGAGCAGTGTCTCCGCACAGTTTTGAATTAAGGTATATGTATAAATAAACGACTTTTTGAACAAATTGGAATAAGATGGATTTCAAAAGTTCAAAACTTACCAAAAATATTCATTGTCAATTTGGGCTTAAAAATTCTTGAAATTCTACAAAGTCCTGCTTTCTTTTTTAGTTTAAAATGTAACTTAGTGTTCACAGTGTTGATATATCTTTTTTGCTTATGTTAGAATGCTTTCATTGCTCCTTATATATACCTTGATGGTAGGCTAATTATACGATAATATCTTCAAGAAATGTTGCAGTAGAATGACAAAATGACGGAAATTTCAATTGGCATATTCTGAAGCAAGAAAACGATAAGAGGGAAATTCCCTTTTTCTAATTAATATACATTTTGATAACAGTTGTATGGTATTTAACAGGAAAACAACTTGCCAACAAAATAACGACGTCGCTGCATTGGCTACGTCAGTCAGCTAGTATGATTTGAAAATATATTATTTTTTTTACTGTAGATTCATTTACATAAAATTAAAAAAAAGAAAAAGGAATAAAAACAAAATAATCTAACATTGGCAAAAACTACTCATCTTTAGGCTGTTTTTTTAATTATTTTTTTACAATAACACATTGTGGCTTATAACCAGTTTAGACTGCAAATATTTTATATTTAATAGGGGGATAATGGAATGAAAGAATTTGTTTATTTAGTTTCCCAAAAAACAATAAACTAATATTTTTATTGTTTTAAATTATTCTTAGCTTTGAAAGACACCCATAGATTGCTGGAGTTTTTTGTTTAAAAGTTAAAAAATTTAAACTATCGAAATCTTTTAATTTGTAACCATTCTTAAAAATTCTCACACGATCAGCTTTTTACTTTAGAAGTGTATTCAAAACTTTCTATGGAAATATTTCAACCTTGAACCTTTCGCTGAACATGCAGCTTTTCATTTGATATTGATTGGTTCATAAAAATGTCTTGATATACCAATTAGTCGTTAGCTTACTTGTAAAACTGCGTCAAGCCCAAAACCTCAACCCATCGCCGCAGTTTTAGTTGAGTAAACTCGTTCTAATTTACAAAACTGGTGAAAAAATGTTTGATATATTACGTCACTTGTCAGTAAACAAGCTTCTTTTTCACGTTCATTCACCAGTATTGCGGTATTTCTATATACATTTTAATGACTGATGGATTGTCACTGATCCTACGTATACGTAGCATGGCATTTCGTACACGTTCTTTGCAGTACAGTCCCTATATTTCTAATTGACAGTTATCACATTTAGGCCTTAGGGTAATCATTTTCATGACTCTTCACTTTCTTTGAATCTTTGAATTTTATTTTCGCATTTCAAGTTTATCATCATTGAAATTTAATATATCAGAAGATTAACAATTATAACCTGTATTTATAACTTTGACGTGTTCATAAAATCTTCAAATAAAGTACAACCACGGTTTATGGCTAGTAAAAGTAAACATTGGTCTAAAGACTAAACCAAAGAAATTGCTGAAAAGAGTTTAAAAATATAAGATAAGCCGTAAATTAAGTTAATTAAAATCTTGATTGAGATAGAGTTAAGTTAATATTCCAAAAACGTTTATTTGAACAATGCTAGGGAGCAGCACTGATCAATAAAATTTTCGTGCAGTTATGAAACTTTCCTTTAACTTATCTAGACTAAAATAAACAATTCCTCATAGGTATTTGAAAATGACGTAAATATGGAAGTATATACTGTGCTATTTGACATTGTGGTTTAATGTCTCATTGAAAGTTCATTTCACTTGTTTTAGTATATTCAAAGCAAAATGATTACCTCATGCAGAAAACATGAATGTTTCTTATTTTGAACTCAACAATAATTTTGTGTTAATGTTCCTCTACATTGCTTTAACGGATGCAATTTTGACCTCAACACTTGTATTAGAAGCGACGATTAGCCAAAAGGTCTTGTATCACACTACGGTTGTAATTCTAAAACCTCACTCTCCATGTTATGTATACACGATTCGCCCAGAAAACTTGAATTTCATTTTGTAATGCTCTTTCAATTTTCTTTTATGTATAAAAAAGTGAAACTACAATGACTTTTGTATTTAAGTCCCAAAAATTTAAGAGTCTTAATAATATAGCAGACACATTAGTTATAGATGGATTTCGGTCCATATTTATCTATAATTGCCCTTCGTTTGAAATTCCACATGGACAATTACAAATTATCTATGGCAACTAGTTTCTCACGCGAACAAAAATCAAGATGTCGTGTTTACAAAACAAATTTTCCGACTCCGGAAGCGAAAAACTCAATAATAATTTGTCTGCTATATTATTAAAAGGTAATTGAATGAGGCCGAGTAAAATTTCGAAAAAAATCACTTGTCTTTTGGCCTAATTCTGAAAGAATTGCCCTCCCTGCGGTCGGGCAATTAATTCGAATTAGGCCTAAAGACGAAATGGAATGATTTTATCCGCGAAGTTTTACTCGGCCTCATTTAATTAGCTATAAATATTCAAGTTTTGAATTTTGTTTCACTTCTGTTGAACTAACGCTAAAAAATAACAATGATAATTTTTTATTTCTCCTGTTTATGATTTAGTTTCACTTTAAACAAACATTTAAAAGCCACAGGTAAAAGATTCAGCATCGTGTTTTCCTATCGTAGTTGTTGTTACCGCTCGCAATCAATGAGTCATTTTGCGGTACAGTTTAGCAGTTTCACCTACAACCTAAACCTTACGTGTGACTGAGATTTACCTTTTTGTTTGAATTTTTCATAATAGTGCAAGTTTACTGCATTTGGGGCCTGGAATTTTTTTTTCAGAACAACTTAAAGGTACGTATAACTTACACACTGGAAATTGAAAAGGTTTTTTTTTTCTTTTAGAAAAACAGGTCGACTTACGTTCTTTTTCGACTTTTACATCGAAAAACTATACGGTATGAAAATTTTTAAACGCTATGATTATTATTGCACAATAGAAAGTATCTGTGATAATTCCTGTTATATATGTTATATTACCCGCAGTCATGCAATGTTATAAATTTTGTATGAAAGGGTCTTGACAAATAGTTGTCAGATATTCTAATTCCTACAATTGGTTCAGTTGTGGTCATTAATTGATAATCAAAAGCGTATTTTGAAGATAATAACGTTGAAAGTGCCAAGTGTGGCTTAAATGAAAAAACTTAAATTTTAAAGTTTTTTCTTTTAGAACAATAGAAATTACCGTCAACTTGCGTAATAATTCTTCCGACGTATTTTAAAAAGATAATGTTCTTAAATGTTGTATTTATATTTACGTAAGCTCCGCTAAACTCTGAAGTGAATTATTTATCGTAAGTTCAATGTATAGTTTTTAGATGTTACAAGACTTAGGAGCAATAGAAATAATAGTAGTGTTAGCACATTTTTTACTAAAATTCTTTGTAAAGGTTTTCAACCTAGCAAGTAATTACCTATTCATTAAGCTGAACTAAAGACTAAAGTACTCCTTAAAGAATGAGGAAGTTACGTTAATTAACTAAGTTCCGTTTGATGACCAAAAATTATCATGCTTAAATCATGATTTGAAAACAGCAGACAGGAAATAAATGTGAGTTTTTTCAGATCAATGATAAATATTTAAAAACAGATTAGTTTCTGCGAAGAAAACCGTTCTCATTCTGCTTTTACGTTTAGAGGGTCCAACTGGAAAGTCGGAAAATGCGGAATAAATAGCTGAATGAAGTTGGTTTCATTCTGTAAAAAGTGTAACATGAAAAGAGTTTAGCAGCTGAAACAGGGGAATGAGCTCAAACCTGCTCTGGTAACGCAAATATTCAACCTCAATTTTTTAAAAAAAGCATAAGTTTTAACTTGAATGTTTCATTCAACTACTAAATCAGGTGATCAGTGGCATACGAAACTTTGATTTTAGATATCAGAAAGATTGTTAAACTGTTGAAATATATTTAATAAACATAAACGTTGAACAATTACTAAAACACTTTTTAAATTATTGCAACAGGGTTATTTTAAATTAGTTTTACTATACTGGACTTTTAATCCCGGGCGTCGCCCCCATATTCTATCGGCCGATAAAAAAATCTCAGACTCATTGTTTAACTGTTGAATATACTTAACAATCTGCAATGCGTGAATATATAAAAAGTTAGAAAAATTGAAACTTTCGTAAAAACTTTTTATAGTTCCGCTTTGTGTCTCCATATTTCCGTAAAGTCGTGTAATATCCTCAACCTATTAATAACATCCATTTTCCTTTGAAAGGAAATCAGACCTAACAAGACATATTTTTGTTTCAGCACGTAAATTCATATCACAATTAATTTGGTGGCGTCACATTTATATTACACTGGACCCACTCTCAGGCAACTCTAAGAGTAGTAAATATTCTAAACGATAATCTCCCTTCTTTGCTTTTAAAGAAACGGCTTAACTGTCTTGCTCGAGTGATTTAACAGAAACCGTCACCTGTGTTAGCTACGAGAAAAAGTGGATTTAGAATCAAAGCGGTAATCAAAATTTTTATCATAAGTACCATATGATGTATATGTTGCCTTTAAAAATGACATAAGCACTGTTTTTAGAAATTACCTAATCCTTGCTTTTTACTTATAGTTTATAATATAAATGAATTATTGTTATAGCTGGATTGATCTGCTTGTTTTGTTTTTATTTAGGTAAGGAGGCTAGTGTAGGTTAGTTGAGACGGAACCTAACTGGAACCATTGAACATAATAAAACATGTCGTGTATTTTTATACATACTCTTTTAAATTACAATTGAAGTCAGCCCTCGCAGTTAACACTGCCTAACAAGTAAAGAGCATTAACACATTAATAGCTGATTTATGTGATTTGTTATAAACTATGATATAACAGCTACTCTCCCGTATTACTTAAAAATTGTTTTTTTTTGTTTTGGTTTCACTATCAAAATATTAAGTTTGTTTCAAACTTCACTTACCTGTATAACATGGTCACTTTAGATTCTAACCTGTTTTGTATGATCTGTGGAAAGATACTTGCGTCGAATCCTGCAATCGGATTGCTTTCTTTCGATGGTTATTCCGTTTGGTTTCTATCAAACCAGAAGATAAAAGGCACCCAGCAGGGTTCGTTCGTCCTATACATCTTTACGGTGGTGTTCTTCAACACTGGCCCGACTGATCTTTTTAATTATAGTTGGGTGCCTCCGTTGTTCATATAGATTTGCGAGGAATGGGTTGACAAACGGGACGACACCTTTCGTTTCGGTGTTAAAAATGAGCTCTTGAAGCAGGCAGAGAAGTTTGGCAACCTCTGTATCTCAACCAAACGGCATTGTAGCACTAGAAGAACAGAGAGCGTTTTTAACTTTAAATTCTGCGAAGGGTAGAACTGAATCAGATAATCCTAAACTTGTCTCTTAAGATATCAGAACGTTAAAGTCAACAGAAAAATTGGAGAGTTTTCAGTCAAGATCACAGTATTGCATTTAAAAGCCACAAACTAGAAGATTACAAATTTTCAGGCCAACGAAAATTACGATTATAATCATTATAATGTTAAGTATTTTAAATCTCAATCAAAGATAATTTAAGTAAACAGTTAATAAAAACTATGTACCATTCTGGCAACATCTTCAAGTCTATTGAGACTGAAATAGAACAAATGAAAAACGATAAAAAATGATAAAAGGACAAAAATATGGCTAAAAAATAAACACTTAAGACAAAAGACGCCGTAATTATTAAAACGGGAAACAAAAATAAGTCAAATTAGAACTAACGTATGAATTATATAAAGGGAGATATCATCTTTTCATACTTCTCTACTAACTATGTTCTTATCTTGTAAAAATTTGTAAAATCGGCATCTATAATATAACCGTTTTGTATTTCAGTTTCATCAACATTTACAGCATATGCATATACTTATTTAAAAAGGATACCATACTTTAAACTACGAATCAATTAAATTTTTAAACACAAGCAATACTTAGAGCTAGAGAAAACAACGCCTTTGCGGAAAATACTGAAAACAATACTGGGCCGATATGCTAATATTTTTTTAAACTGTTGCACGAAATCGAGGCTACAACACTTTTCCCCACTCTCCCTCCCTTAATCCAAAAACGTTGTCATGACATCAAAATGGCGGCCAACACAAAAAATGGAAAGTACAGTTTGGAAATGAAACGTAAAGTGGTCGCATATTATAATGAAAATCAAGTACCTAGAAACATCGAGAATCTTCTCAATCGTATGTACCACGAAAATCCAAGCGATATTTATGGATACATGGTAAATTGATACGTAGTATTAACTGCATTTTGTTCAAAGCAATTTGTTTTTGTGATGATTTACTTGTTTCATTGCACTGAAGGATGATTAAAGCACTTGTATGGATAAATCTATTCTGACATGTCTAACTTCAAAATGGAAAAATTAAATTTTTAGATGATTTTAAAATCATCAAAGTTTGTCCAACTGAATTTGTTTCTTGAAGAATATTTGTCTATCGAGGCAATTTTTCTGTCCAGATTTGTCTTTCATGACTTTTTTTTTTTACCACTTTTTGACATACGCTATGATTTGACCGCACTCTCTTCTGAAATTTTGCAGGCAGAATACTTTGGGAAACTCTCAAAACCGCCAACGATTTCCAAGGTGAGCTGCTGGAAAATATAATTTGATATTGTATTTTTGTTATTGTTGAAACAGTTCACATGTAGCGTTTGCTTTATATTATTTTGTGTATTACTAATTAGGCCACAAAAAAAAAAATTGGTTTAGCGTCCTTAGCATTTGGCAAAAAGCGGGCGGGCGGGAGGCTTTTTTTAACTTATACTATTTTTTTAGTCCTTGGTTTTAGGTTCGAAACTGGATTTACTTGAGCAATACAAATATTAATCTTGAACTTTTTTTTATATATTTTCAACAATATGATTCATACCGCGATAGAGGGACGAAAGACTCGCGAAAGTTCACGATTTGCTACTTTTTTTATGGTCAATAAAAGTTATTATTTTTTTTGTGGGCTGGCAGGGACACTCACCAACTTTATTTTGCCCCATATAACAGAATCCGGAATCCGGCAAAATATGATTGTTGGAATCCACAATCCACAATTGTGGAATCTGGAATCCAGATTTGATTTGGAATCTGCAATCCAAAGTGTTCAGAATCCAGAATCCAGTGATTTAACGTTATCTTGGAATCCAGTAGACAAAAAAGTGGAATCCAAAATCCAAAGGGTTGGAATCTGGAATCCAGAGGGTCGGAATCCGGAATCCAGAACCTCTGTCGATTCTGTTCAATGGGGTGAGTAATTTTCCATATGGCCTTATGTCCTTTGTGGATTATTATGGTTATTATTTCATACCTCAGATAACCTGTAGCGAGGTACTCAGCTGTAGAGGGTTTACCACCTTTCTGGTCGAGCTATTTTGCACCATTAATGGCATTGAAAAGGTTCGTATTATCCTTTAACATTACCTTGTAACAGAAATAATTTGAAGGCCTTTTAATATTAAACTTAAAGATGTAACAAAAACAACAAAATCTCGAGATCAAGACAATAATAAAAGAAAATTTTAAGTCCACAAGTTTTATCTTTTGTGTACCGTTTTCTTCACTATTCAGGGCAAATTAATTTTTATGATTATTACTTTTGGCTGAGGTATGATTTGATTTAAATCAATCCCATTTGATCCAGCAACTACCAAGAAATTATAAGTATGATTATTTTTTGTGATGATATTATCATTGTTTTTTTAAACAACCTTACAGAATATAATGAACAATTATTTTTTTTTATTCATTTTGTACATTATTAACATTAACCAACAATACAATTGGTTTTCAAAAGATTCACCTTACTATTTTTCAATAATTTTAAACTAAGTTTTTTTGTTAATAAAGATTTGTTTTTTGGTAATCGGATACCACATATAATGTAAATTGAGAAGGACTGTTGATCATGACAGCTAGTGACATTTGTAATTATTGTAAGTTATACTTGGCTTTCACAATGTTGCTCTTAAGAAATGATGAATATTTATAGGCTAAAATTATTGTTAGAAAAATTTCAAAATTCAACCGTGTGGTCACCACCAGTTTGTTATACATATGTACAATATTTGTATATCAACTATTCAGTGTTGTTTATATTTAGAAAGAGCCTGTAGTTCTAATTTAATTGCCATTTCAGCAATTACAATTTATTTTTACTCTCATGCATATGATGATCACCACATAGCTAGTAAAAATGTCATTCTTTAAAAGGCTTGCATCACATACAAAATACATAAATATGCACCAAATTTACTTCTGAGCTCAAACCATTTAAATTATATTATATAAAAAGATTAAAATGAATCCCTTGGATTTTTATTTACAGTTTGTATCATCAGTTGTGGCATCAGTGGACAGCAGCTCATATATAGTGGAAAGTTTAAAAGACAAAAGTCCAGACCCAAAATCTAAGACCCCTGAATCTCGACTCAGTAACATCACATTAAATCTTGATGTTACTGCAGATCCTGAGAGACAAATCACTGAGGCTATCCAGCGTATTGAGTCGGCAATTTCACCAGTTGTAATAGGAATTTGCCCTGACAAACTTCAAGCAGTGGATGAAGTCTTGAGGTAGTGGCTTTCTTTCTTTCTTTCTTTCTTTCTTTCTTTCCTTCCTTCCTACCTTCCTTCCTTCCTTCCTTCCTTCCTTCCTTCCTTCCTTATTTCCTTCCTTCCTTCCTTCCTTCCTTCCTTCCTTCCTTCCTTCCTTCCTTCCTTCCTTCCTTCCTTCCTTCCTTCC
>JAOEHV020478396.1:0-10035 GCA_025447995.2 Isaurus tuberculatus | reverse complement strand
GTCATATAGCGCTTCCTGTATTTGTCATTAGTTGATTTGTGATTGGTTGAAGACGGTTCGGGCTAGATAAACCGTAGATAAACCATACCATTTGGTTCGGGTAGTGTCATGGGGAAATCTTCTGTTCTTTTTGATGTATCCATAGTTACTACCCGAAGGTAAATTCTCCATGGGAAGATCGGTCACACATAAACACAGACTACCCACGGGTATAATGAGAGCTCCCCATGGGTAAAACAACCAGTGTAACCACAGCTATTGACAAAACCTTCGAGCGGTATCTTAACAAGGCTTCTGATCAAAAACGCCGCAGCGTTAATGATGAAAACAATACGCGCTATTTCAAACTTACTTTTATCGGCCAGTACTCTAAAATAACAGAACTCAAATTACGACAAATTGCTTAAACGTTTTTGTGAAACGGATCTTAATATAAAATTAGTTTTTACTACTTTCAAAATCAAGAATATGTTTAGTTTTAAAGATCGTACTCCTGATGCTCTAAAATCCATGGTGGTTTATCAATTTACTTGTGCGGGATGTAATTCCTGTTATATTGGTGAAACCAGTCGCCATTTTTCCACTAGGATTAAAGAGCATACAGTACGCGATAAAAATTCACATATTTTTAAACATTTTTCTCAATTTCCTTCATACAAGGGCATGTACACACCTTCTTGTTTTCGTATCTTGGACTCAGCGAATAGCTCTATTGATCGTAAACTCAAAGACAGAGAGAAGGGAATCCCCGATTCCAATTCAATTTTTTTGGAATTTCGAATTTTTTGAGTTTAAAAACCCCCATCTCTCTCAAAACCCTTCTTATTGTAAAGTACACGTGAAACAATAAGAATGATCTGATTTGGGGAGGGATATCAACACCGGAGTGTAACAGGTGCGAACCAATCCCACATCGCGTTGTCGAACACCAAACAGCAAAATTTAACTGTTGAGGCCAATACTTCATGTTTGGAGAATGTAACCACCTCAACGATTCTTTGCTACTATAGTGTTTTATGGTTGTATCGGTAAAGATATCACGGAACTTGACCTTGAAAGAATCTGTCGGTGTGATGTAGATCTCACGATCGGAAAAGTCGAAACCCCTAGTGCTAGGGGTGTCACCAAAGTCTACGCCTGGTATGGGTAGACTTGGTTTGTTATTCAAGATCAATTCCTTGGGGAAATCTACAAGTATTCCTAAGGCTATCCTCATTTCCTCGGAAAAAATATTATTATCCCTGAATTTCTCTCCATCGAAGACTTCAGTCTCTACTCCCTCACTCGAAAGGTATAGTATGTTACTTGTACCGTTAAACCCACGATCCCCCTGTTTGAACTTGGAGAGGTCGGCATGAGGATACTTTTCTTGAAACCTCTTCCACATTCTATTAAGTTAATTACTCTCGCATCAATCTTTAGATTAGTTAAACTCTGGATTATATGGTGGTGGATTATCAGCGGACGGCATCTTCACGTTTGGTGTATCATCGCTAACACAACTAATCAAGCAGCTACATCTCAAGTCGATTGACCTAGTTTTTTCAGTAGTTCATCACGAATCTGCTGTTCAATCTGTTTGAGATCTGGTGCTGGTGTTTGTCTCTCATCAAGCTTCGCTTGACGATGCTTCTTCCTGATGGATCTCTTCATATCATTGTACTTCTCAATCTCAGACTTTATCAGAAGAAATTCTTCATCGCTTATCTTGTTGTCGTCTAGAGCCTTAGAAACAATAGATTTAATCGTGTTAAGTTTAGCCTCACACACCGATAGCGTCTTTTCATGTTAGGAAACGTTCTTAGAGACAACCTTCGCCATACCCCCAGTTATGACACTGATTAGTGCACAGAATCCTCCTAACGCACCCAATCCTATAGCTACAGGAATACCTACTCCTGTTAGTCCTGTTCCCAATCCACCTCCACTGAGTACGAGAGACAAAGTTCCGCTACCTCTGAAGTATTCAATAAAATACTCCTTGTACGTTTATATTTCTTGTATACATTCGCACGATCCTGAAGTTCCTTTTCAAGAGAGGTTAACCAATCTGACGACTGCTTAAGCCTGAATCCGTGTCCTATGTTATCAGGATCGTTATTTAATTGCGGATATATCGCTGAATAACTATCCATCTGTAATCTTTAAAGCTTTATACTAACATCAAGTTAGCTTTAAGCTTATTGCAAGGTCACCCATACCGAATACAGGCATACTTCCATCGAGATTTGCGATGGTAATCTCAAGTCGATTTGATAAAGGATTCATAATTCTGTTTTACGCTTAGTGAAGCGTAACTCTGCGAAGGAACAACAGCTAACAGGTTTGATGGTCTACATAGATCACCTGTCCAATTATCCTTCACCGACTCATAGGAGTTATGTGAGTCTACAATATCGCAATACACTGAGAAGTTCGGTATGTTTTTATGGATTATTGTGTAGAATTTATAAGGCTTTAGAATTTCCGGTAGACCTAGTTGAGTGTAAAGCTCTTCACTCAACTTAGCGATAAACTTCGACTTGATCAACCAATCTCCTTTGAAACTTGCTATATTAACTGTTAAGATCTGCATCATATTCTGAAGATCTACAATGGTATAATATCCCGGTTCAATACTAAGAACTTCAACCTCTTTACTATCGCTGATGTTATATAGTTTTTGAGTTGTATGTAGCCTGATTACATTCCTACGTACGTACCCATAACTTAAGACCTGTATCTCTCCTGCACCCTCTAGAGCAGGAACGATATTAACTATTGTTTTGGGCTTTCTGATGTTCAATGTGATTACCTTAGACATTCTCACGCTTAGCTTTCAGGTTTACTATTTACTTCCTCTTCTTTTTAAGCTGTTCTATGAAGTAGACTACAATGCCGACTATCAATAACCAAGCATTTTTCGCTAGAAAACCGATGGCCTCTCCTGCTGTTTTGAATAGGAAGCTGGCGATCGCTCCTACCATGCCGGGTAATATCTCTCCTAACTTCTTCCCGATAGCTTTCAACCCTTTACCGAGACCATTTCCTAAGGTTGATAAACCTTTCTTCAGATTAGAGACAATCACCCCAATCACAACACCTAAGGCTGATACCACTGCGAACGCTGTAAAACCATACTTTTTGAATATCGCTTTGACTCTATCTCTTAACGTCATGCGTTGCTCGATGCGATCGTTCTCCTCTTCGATCCTTCGAATTAGATTTAGTTGTTCTCTAATCAATTCATCAATACTTTCCCTTTGACTGGGAGTGGCATCCTTTCGTGAAGACTCCAGTTCTCTAGCTTTCTCGGCGAGTTTTTTTGCTTCTTCCTCGTTAAGACGAAGTTTTTCCTCAGCAGTAGGACCTAGGCTCTCCTTTATTGTTTTAGGTAAATCTCTGTTTAGTTCACCACCTGGTCCGAATAAAAGGTGACCCCTACTATTTTTTCTAGAAAGACTCACCCACATTCTATCCCATTCATCCACTGTAGCTATAAAATTAGATTTAGAAGGATTAAAATTTCGAAACGTTCTTTTAATTATATCCCAAGTTTCATCTCTATCTTCTTCCATTTTAATCAAAGGTGAATTTTCATTCACACCCACAATGAATGAGCTTTCCGCATGATCGTAGGAAGGATTACTTATACCTTGATCACCTCCACCACCTACGATGGTGGAGGTGGATGGCATGTTAATATTCTCCCCATCCTCATTAGCTCCTGTTATGTTAGTATCGAAAGGATTCTTAACTATATTATCACCGACATCAAAATCCCCATCCATTTTGTCTGAGTTTCTATGATTGAATTTAGTCATAGAAACCTTTAAGCATATTTAACGAAAGCGAAGCGCACTAAGTAACTCACGAGTGTGAACCAGGTTACAACCATCTACTTACTAAGTAACCTAAGGCCATCATTCCTCCTCCTACATATACCATCTCAGTTGTCTTCTGCTTCTTTGATGGTCTGTAGTAATCTGAGAATTGAGGAGGTTCAGGTCCAAGTTGAAGCTTCGCGTGATATCTATAATACAGTTTCAACGCTTCATCCGTATTTAAAAAATCGTGTGAGGAAAGCTCACTCTTGCGTCTCTGTTCTGATTCCCAATCAAGGAACTTCTCTAGTTTCTCTTGATATTCAGCGTAATCCTTCTGATATTTTTCCAAGGCCTTGTCATGTCTCTCCTTTTCATAGTTGGCATCTGTTCCATCACCTGAGAGATACTTCTACAAATGTAGAAGCGTTGAGGATCGCCCCTCCAATCATCATTGCTACGCTGGCCATCACTAATAAATTAATCTTATCCTAGGTTTAAAGTGTTTTCGGTAACCTGCATCGAAGACATCCTCACGCTTCGGTAATATCTTTTGATCCTCAAGGTATGTCTTCAATAACATCGATCCTGCAAGAACAGCAGTCCACTTCCCATAATTCATTACATTAGAACTAGGATCACTTAGAAAGTTCTCCTTCAACATCTTCCTACTAATATATCCGATCCCTGCTGATAAACCGACGAGAACAGCAGAATCGGTTAGAGTCTTGACTATCGTATTTTGCTCAGCCATCACAGTATAGATACAGACATGTTAATCTTTTAAGCCTATTCCATTCCTATCTTAGGAATCTTCGGTGTATGTTCGTCAACACCTTCACCACCACTATACTCATGCTGTCTCTTTAGACGACGTTCTTTCAAGCGTTTCTCCGCTTCATCTATATCTCGTCCTAACTTTTCCAACCTAGATCTATTTTTTAATTCCCAATGAAGCATAGCTGAGATAACCCCTAATCCTGCTGCGATCGGCACTCCGTATGTCCACAAACCATCACTTCCGGTTGTTGTGACAGCGCTAACATGATCAACGCCAGCGCTAGCGCTGGCGTTGGTGGTGTCTCTGAGGGTGCGGGCCTCCTCTCTTTTTAGTGCTTCTTTTGCCTTTTTGTGGTAATCAGCAAGCCTCTTACCAGCTTCGACCTTCTTAGGATCTTTTTGCCTGGTTGGAACCTTTTCAACCTGTTCCTTCGTTATTTGCTCAACATCACTCATCTTATTTTTAATAAGATGAAACTCATCTATTAGAATCGGATGATCTAACGGAATGCAATACCTAGTGTTGTGTATTGAAGCAAGAGCGACTTCGGGTGCATCTGATGTTACTTTATCACCGGCACTAGTTCTAAGTTTTCGCATGTTGACCGCTGAGATTCCCGACCTCAATCGATCTTGGCGTGATTCAGTCGATAGGAATAGATCATTATATGTTTGAAGGAGATCATAACGTTGTGTATCTTGTAAAGTCTCACCTCCAAAGAGAACCTTCAGTCTACTCACCAGATTTCTCCCGATATTATTAACGAGAGTGTTGTTGGCATGACCTGCAACATTCAAGTTGAAATTGAGATACACACTCCCTGGCACGATGACGACGCCTTCAGTTAACTTAGGGATGCTTATGTATAAAGTCTCACCTGGAGAAGCGGATGAGGGGTTTAATGTTATTCGATTTAATGAAGCCTCAGCCTTCAAACCGAACGTTTCTTTCGGGACACGATCCGGGTTGAGGATACTTGCAAAAGTGGAGCGTTACATTGCTTTCAGCTATCAATTTAAAAACAAGCATGGCTTATCTTTAAATGGATACAAGCGAGGTTGAAACCCCGCTTTCAAATCAAAAGAGACTTTCGAATCAAACCAAAGATCAAGCGAAGCTTGCTCTTGAACAAGTGTATTACAGCTCGCGTGGATATTGGAAAGGTTATGCTGCTGTGAAAAAACTATCAAACCTTTTAGGCATAGATTTCAATGAGACTAGGGAATGGCTTGAGAGACAAGCCCTGTGGCAGATCTATTTACCTGCACCGAATTACATCCCGAGACCACATTGGGATATTGATAAGCCTAATCAGATTCATCAGGCAGATTTGTTGTACTTGCCTAGTGATACGGTTAGGAGAGTGACTTATAATTACGCCTTGGTAGTGATTGATATAGCATCAAGATATAAGGATGCTGAGGCTCTGTCTTCTAAGGAGAGTTCTAAAGTAGCGAAGGCATTCAGCAGGATTTATTCTCGTAAGCTTGCTTGGCCTAAGACGCTAATTGTAGACCCGGGAAGAGAATTCATGGGTCAAGTTACGACATTGATGAACACACACAACGTTAAAATACAGCGAAGTGAGCCGGGTAACCATCGAGCTCAGGCTTTTGTTGAGAGAGCTAATAGGACTTTAGCTGAGAGATTGTTCTCCCATCAATATGCACAGGAGATGAAGTTACCTGAAGGGGAAAGATCTAGAGTTTGGGTTAAGAGATTACCTGAGGTGATTGAATCAATCAATAATGAACCGATTAGAATAACAGGTGAAGAACCTGAGAAAGCTATCGACTTGAATGAACTCCCTCTAAAACCTACAACTTACAAAAGACCTGTCGGATTGGATGAACAGAGACTACCGCCCGGTGTTTATGTTAGATACCTGCTCTCACCGGGGGAAATTGAAGGAGGTGAACGTAGAAGAGCGACCGATCCTATATGGAGTATTGATGTTTTCACGTTATCTCGTAGTGTTGTCATGCCTGATCAACCCGTGTTATATTACCTTCAGCCTCAGGTGTGTCCTGAGGCCGCCCCTAGAGCCGGAGCTAGCTCCGGCTCTAGCGCTCCGAGAAGATCATTTGTGAGGGAGGAGCTTCAGGTAGTTTCTGAGGATACTGAGCTATCACCTCATTCCGTATTTGAGCAAGCTCCTCTATTTCTTCATCTTCTTCTTCATCTTCGCTATCATCTTCCATAACTCCGTACTATCTTTATCCTCATCATTCGAATCAGGCTCAGGTTCATCCTCATCATTCGAATCAGGCTCAGGTTCATCCTCATCATTCGAATCAGGCTCAGGTTCATCCTCATCATTCGAATCAGGCTCATCGGTAGATTCAGGCTCACTCTCGTTATATTCATCAGGTTCAGCAGAATCTTCAGATTCAGCTTGCGCTTGCGCTTCATCAATAATTGAGTAGTGCCAATGAGAAAGAGTATGAATACCATCTTCCTGTACGACTCGCTTGTTATCATTTGGACACAACGCAACCTTGTTCACCGTTTCACTATAAACATTGTGTTTGCGGCTTCTTATGACATTCATCTTTCGAAGTTGTGTGGATTGATTGAATACACACTCCTTGTAATCATTGAAGGCTATCGCCTTCTTGACTACAGCCTTCTTAATTCCCTTACACTTCTTAACATCATTCCCCTCATCCATTTGGTATGAATAAACTTTGGCTCTAAGGCCAACAAATTCAGAAATTTGTTGACCTCCAACCTCGTCCTTAAACATACCTGGAACTTTCTTATTAACTAACACCCGTCTCAATACATGAGGGATGATCTATCATCCAGATAATGGGGAAGGCTTCTCCTGCTGTTGTCTATCTTGAGTTCTTATGGGTGGTAGTGGTGGAGGAATAGGAATGACACGTCTGAGCGGTTCACCCGGTTTTCTAACTCGTAAACGAATTGGCTTCACCTGCGTACGTATCGAAGTCCTCTGGCCTTCAACCTCTCTGAGGTTACTCACAAGAGTATCGAGGCTAGCTGCCATAAACCTAAAACTATCAATAAATTTTATGCTACGTTTTACTTCGATGAGCTTACCCTCCGTTTCCTCAAATTCATCTACCATTATATTTTTTGTGAAGGAGATATATTTCTCCTCGTTATTCGGTATGCAATATAGCTTACCTTCAGTATTACCTATGTTCTTAATGAAGAGGTGACTGTCGTAACCGGATAGGTTATGGAATATTACCGGGTAGAATTTGGGGTTTCTAAAATTTAGGTTACACTGGTTATGAGCAGCACCTCTGTACTTTCCGGTGAAATGACAATGATCTCAGACCTTGTCATCTCCTAGGGTGATACCACAGATGTGACACTTGGTAGCATTTCTGAAATCATCTCTATCCTTATCGGTAAGCAACGCTTTCTTCGAGAACTTAAATTGATTATAGATGATTGTAATGTCTCTCTCGAGGTTATCTAAAAATATCTGAGCTATGTCCTCATCGGGTGGCTTGGCTGTGTATTTTCTTAGTATAGGTTTAAACACCTCATCGTTGAAACATTTGATCAAATAGCAATAACCTGATGGTTTATGGGATTGGTATTTCTCGGTGAAGCTTGCACGTTCATCCGGTTGACATGTATCGATCTTATGAGTGAAACACTCGAAATCTGCGTATACTATAAAGGGGACACGTAACTTTCGATTGAAGTTATTTAACTTAATACTAGGGGTTTCACCATCTTTCCCCGGTTCCAGCATCTTTATCTTTACTGCTTCGTTATTCGAGCAGTACATCATATGCTTTTCGAGGGACTTCTTTGTAGGGAATGAGTTCAAACATCGCATGCAGAATTCACGTGCATGCTGATCGTTATTTATCTGGGATGTTAGTAGTCTAGACATGTTCTTGATCCAGCAGTAATGATTTGTGTTTTCGTTTGAAATGAGCAGTAGATTAATAATCTCGGTGTCACGCTTCTCACTGATTCTCAGGGGGTACGTAACCAAGCAGATTGACAGCGTAGGGGTTTTGCTTTTTGAGCTTGGGAACTCTATTCCCGTCCAATTAAAGTTCTCAGAGTTGTCACGAAGTTCCTGATTTAGCCTCTGTGGATTTTCCCTTGGGTAAACAGCTGATGTGACTGACCATTTGAAGCACTCATGATCATTAGGGTTCACCACACTAATTATTGCATTCCTATTAGCTAAGGCTTTTGGTAGAGGGACGTAGGAATTTCCTGCAAGAGGCTCATAAGGATCGATATGTATATCGAAAAATTCAACTGCATCGAATCGCCAATTCGATTCTGTGTCCCAGAACTGGGCAAGTTGATTCAACTGGTATTCTGTCATAAAATCAAACGTTTGACTAAAATCAGTTGCCTCTGTTATTATTTCTATTGGTGAATAGAAGTACTTCGACTCCCTAATGGTCTATCCTGTGGTGGTGTTCTCCTTAATCAATTTACACGTTAGATAAAGCCTAACTTTAACAGGTTTGTTCTGTTGATCGATGAGGTTAATGACTGATGGCTTGATGGTTTCTATGAATGTGTCCGCATCATAGCCAGGTTCACCATCTATTCGGTATGTCCTTAGAAAACCACGAAATGTCCTTTGATGCTCTCTCGGTTCTCCTATAGGTCTTCGTTCTTGTTCGTTTTCAGGTTCCAGTTCGGGCTCTGGCTCTGGCTCGGGCTCGGGCGGTAACTGTCTTTGAGGACGACGTTTTGTTTCTTGTCTTTCTACTCGATCGAATATTTTGTTAACATTATCTTTTAGTTTTGTAACTTTCTTATTAACTCTATTCTTTGCACTATCGGGTATTTCGGATATAACATTATTCGTGAATTTATCGATTTGTTTTCTTATCGAATTATCGATCCTACGTCTCATATACCTGAATAAGTTCAATCGGGTATTATTTGTAGGTTTGACAACTGCAGGGATGGGGACATTAACCTGACGTATTGGTTCCTTCAACCTAGCTTGGGCTGATGTGGATGGTTTTGGTCTTTGAAATGGTGCAGTATTCTTTGGGATTGGTGGTGGTGGTCGAGTAGGTTTTTGAACTGTCGGTTTAGTCTTAGGCTGAGGAACATTTCTAATAGTCCTTGGTGCTGGGATGGGTGGAATAATTAAATTCCTCTTAGGTCTTGGTGCAGGTACAAAATTTTTAAACTCGGGCAAGCTTCGCATGAGGTTGGGCGAAATTTTTAAACTCGGGGGATAATTTCTAG
This sequence comes from Isaurus tuberculatus, assembly GCA_025447995.2. Lineage (NCBI taxonomy): Eukaryota > Metazoa > Cnidaria > Anthozoa > Zoantharia > Zoanthidae > Isaurus > Isaurus tuberculatus. Next base: position 237 of record JAOEHV020478396.1, on the reverse strand, counting down.
ATCGGAATATTTTTCATAATTTAGAAAAATTCAGGAAATTCAGGGAAATCCAAAAAATTCGTAAAATTCAAAAAATTCGTAAAATTCAAAAAATTCATAAATTCGAAATTCCAAAAACCTTGAATTGGAATCGGGGATTCCCTTCTCTCTAAGACGCATATTATATAAATAAGAATAAACCTGACCTTAACAAACAGTTACAACATTTTAATACTTTCTTAACTCTTTAATTTCTGT
>JAOEHV020478285.1:0-10036 GCA_025447995.2 Isaurus tuberculatus | reverse complement strand
ATAAAAAAATTTCCTGCAAGCAAATACCCCAATAAAAAAAACTCAGTGTAAATTAAGGGGTTGAAAAAAAAAATTCATGCACATACCAAATCACCCACCCCCCCCCCAAAAAAAAAAAGTAAAATGGTTGGCCCCTTAGCTCAGTTTTACACTTTAGTTCTAATTATTTAAACTGAATATTTATGGGAAACAATTAAATGATGCTATTCACCTTTAACAAGAAAATTTTCGTATATTTTTACTGCTGTAAATTATATTTTAAAATTATTGGAAAATTCCATGAGTCTTTGACTCTAAGCAACAAGGCTGATCATATTAAAAAAAAAACGTTTACGTCCAACACCCCTACCCTACCCCCCCCCAACACTTTCCGTAATGAACTCACCGCCCACCACATCATTGATCTTCCAGCCAAGAAGTAGGTCTCTGCCGTTTCTACTCTGCCACGCTGTCTTTTGAATTTGGACTGTAGGAGAAGCAAATAGCTTTTTAAAAAAATGGAATGCGTCGCCGGGTAGCTGCGACGCGAGGCCAGGGCAATTCAAGGTAGAAAATTTTTAAGTTCAAGTATGCTGGCAAAATTTTGGGTTCTAATCTGTGCTTCAGTTTCCAATATTGATCCTGCAATGTAATGTTTTGTAAAGAATGTATACGTGGCACTTAAATGAGCATTTTTGTAGCTTTAGAACATCCAAAATTATCAGAAATTTGAATCTCAAGTCTTAAATTCTGTCCATTTGTTCGCTACTGCAATTGCGTGAGAGGAAATTGACACTTGTTTTGATTGATATCAATGTAAACAGTTGAAAGACACGCGAAAATTCGAAGAGCTGTGTTTAGAGCGAGCTACGTACCGCTCACTGTTTGTCTCTTCCACTAATGAGTTTTTTTCAGTTGGAATTTGCATATTTAACGGTAGGGAGCAAATATGGCCACAAACAGTGAAGACGGCGTTTTTTTGTTCTCTCATTGTCGCCTCGACAGACTGCTATGATGATGATGAGAGATCGTCTAGGCTACTGCCTTACTGGTAGATTTGCAGATAGTCTGCAACCTTTTGGGAAGCGACAAAATTACTATATGAGATAAGACTATGAATGCAAACAACCAACCGCAAAAACAACCTTTATATCAATATCTTTAGCCTAGTCCGAACGGATGGGATCATGTGTTAGATTTCAAGGAAAAGATGAAAGGCGAAAAGCTTTAAATCTTGTGTACAAATCAAGCAACTGATTCATACTACACTCACCCATAGTCCAATAGTAACACAAAGAACGAAATAAGCTGCTATAATGACCCAGTCAGCTGCAGCCAAACTTCTAGCTTGTTCATCAATTGCCATGTTGGTAGTAGAAGGAATAAAAGATATTGCAATGCCACTCCGTAAACTCGAGTTTTAAGCTTCGGCTGCTTTGCTAAACCGTGTGAAGAACCCAGTCGTAGTTTGCCGTTTATCATCTATCAATAAGAGGGCCCCGATTCTTGTATAAATGTGACGACTGACAAGATATCGTTTACCTGGTATAAAAATTAACTGATATCTCTTAACTATTAACTTATTTGACTCCAGGGACGTTGCAACCTCTGACGCCCGCTCTTACAACATTTTAGCCTGTAAGCAAGATCTCTGTTTGTGAGGACAGCAAATGGGGGAAGGGCAGTGGGAGGAGAAAGCGACCTGGCAACGATCCATTCAAATTTGAATTCCGCTCACAAACAACCCCCAAGTGCGCTGCTGTCAAAACTCCAGATATCTGACCATTCGATATTCAGCACCAACCGGAAATAAGTTCTGACCACAGGCAGCCCAAGCTAAATTTGTGTAAGAGTTTTGAAGTGATTAAAAAACTTTGTATGGGATAAATATTTTTGTAACAAAAGTAGAAAAATTCTTCTACAAATAACAGAAGTAAAGTTTCCTTACCTTGATTGTGTGTTCATTAATTCTTTTCAGCGCATTTCTAGCATCTGGAGACATTTAACAACGGTATTTGGGTCGGAGTTAATTCCACTATACTGGATAAAGCTGCGATAACATCCCATTGTTCAGGTCTTTTATAAACATAAACTCATAAAGGGAAACCTGAAAAGTTACTTATGTTGCACGCTTCCACAACCTCGCCTCCGAAGAGTCTGAAATATGGTGTCAAAAATAGACTTCAGCAAGGACTGATCAAACAATGTGGATGCAACAATAGTTTACGATAAAATAACCCGACTGGCCAATACCAGTCTTTATCAGTAAACCGGATGAAAACTGGTATTGGCCAGTCGAAATTTTGCCTAAAGCATTCATGTTGTTTGATCATCCCTTGGGTAAGTCTCTTTTTAACACGATATCTTATTTCTTTATTTCGACTGATCACGATCTTTAAAGGAGGGGGGCGTTGGGGCACATTAAAATCCGCAAAACCGCACAAAAATTTACCCCAAACCGAAAAACCGCAATTAGTTTTAATCAAAACCGAAAACCGCAACTTATTCTTTCTTTCTAAAATTCTCGCCACCTTTACCTTCTTCATAGAAAAAAGCGACACAGTCCACAATTTGCTTCTTGATCTTCTGTAGCACTTGGATGCTTGTCGGCAGCCATATTTAGCAACGCAAAAGTGTTTTGTATCCCATTTGAAGATCAAAGTCCAGAGAAGGCCACAAAACTTCCCGGGGTACCTGCACCGAAGTAATAGCCGCGTGCCGTATAGGAGAAACCGGAAACCAGATAAAGCAACAAATCCAAAAAACCGATATTTTTTTTTTGCCAAAAACCGAAAACCAATTGCTAAATAAAGGAAAAACCTTGAACTGCAAAGGGTAACAAAACTGAAAAACTGCATTTTTTCAGTGCGAAAGCCGAAAAACCGCGCTAAAAAACGGCCAAAACCGAAAATCCCAAAGACCCCCTCTTTAAGTGATCCAACGAAGGCAAAAATATTGATCGTTCGCACGGTTTTGCATTGGTTTTTAGCTTGTTTTTCAGTCTTTGAAACATGACTCGTTGAAAAATACAGTTCTTTTTTTTAAAACCCCCAGGGGTAACAAAAAAAAGAACGCAAAAATCATTTTGCGTCTGTTAATTAGTCTATCTTTTTTAACCCTCTGACTTCCAAAACGTGCTGGCCTTTGGAACGGGCGTACAAATCAAAAATCGCTAGCTACGTGCATGGCATGGCCCGGAACGCATAGTACGTACGTGTTACGTTATTAATAATATAGCAGACAAATAACAGACGGAATTCGGCCCTCGATTTATCGGTAATCGCCCTTCGTTTGAAATTTCACATGGGCAATTACAAATTATCCATGGCAACTAGTTCGTCATGCGAGCAAAAATCAAGATGTCGTGTTTACAAAACAAATTTTGCGACTCCGGAAGCGAAAAACCCAATAACAATTTGTCTGTTATATTTTATAGGTAATCGAATGAGTCCTCGTCAAATTTCGAAAAAAAAATCACTTGTCTTTTGGCCTAATTCAGAAAGAATTGCCCCCCCCTGCGGTTGGGCAATTAATTCGAATTAGGCCAAAAGACGCGTGAGTTTTTTCGAAATTTGACTCAGCCTCATTCGATTACCTATAAAAAGAGCCAAGTTGATTTAAACTAAAGAAAACAATTTTTTTTTAGTTTCTTGACTTGTGTTTGAATACATGTACTAGCTTTTGTGATACGCATTGCAGTGACACGGCACACAAATATAGACTCAAGTATAGAAATATAAACTAATACGTATAATGGTCAACCCATATCAATCAAACTTTAATTATTACCCTCAAAAATTTACTATCAACATTTACACCATCATCATTTTATTTGTCAATAAGAATTTATATTTACACAACCACATGTTACCCAAAGTTAAAAGTTGACAACTCTTTATAATTACAGTTGCTTAACGGTAGCCACATGAAACAGTTTTGCGTGCGATAATTTCTCTAAGGATTGGTAGACCGATTTCAGGTCACGTCAAAGTTCGTTTCAAATCAAGACTGTAACTTACAAGGATCTAAATAGTAAATACAGAAGACAGAAATAAATGTTGTTTTTAAGAGGTAACCTGGGGGGAGTCGTAATATGGATTTGGTACCGCTTAACATCCAATGAAAGTTAAGGAATTACAATCTGGCCCCGTCCCCGCCCCCCCCCCCTCCCCACGCATACACCTTCTTAACGTCCTCTATTGTTTTTGTGTTTTATTACCCTCATTTCCAGTGGTGTGGGGTTCGAAACTTTTTACGGTAATTCCACTGCAGCCTTCGTGCCAATCCGATCGCCACACGAATACAAACATCGGCAAAAAATCACTGAATGAAATAAAAACCATCATGACTTCTTGAAATTAGCTGGTCGCTATTTCACTGATCCACCATGGGAGATGAAGACATTCCGACTGGTTCTCTTGGAAAGTGTGGCAGCTGCAAGTCGTTTTGGTTTTTCTTCAAAGACGGATATGCAGCGACACCAGTCCATTCTTTATCAACAACCGTGTTTCTTAGCATTTTGTTTTTCTTAACGTCCATTGGTAACACTCAATTTCACATTCTAAATGGCTTAGGACTGGCGTTACAACGTTTTGACAACAAAATGGCGGTGACAGAAAGATCAAGGTGTGAATAATGTTTAGTTACTTTATTTATTTAGCATTTTTTTATTAAAATACTTTTTAATCTACCTCGTAACCAGCGCATCATATCGCTGATTACATGGTTCGAGTATTTAAAAGTTGTTATGTTTTGAAAAGAATTGAAACCTACACAAGCACATAATAACCAAACCCAAATACAATTTAAAGTATTTCTTCAGTGTTCTTTTTCACTTTTAGATCCTGCTGTGTACAGAACTAAAGTTGTGTCTTTTCTTGTTAAATATTTCATAGCTTTTGACTCGGTGTTTATTATGTGGCTCAAATTTTAAGTCCCACGAGAAAAAGATCTTCATTAGCACCCACCCCTTGGTTTTTTCCAAAAGTTACCCCAAATTCGGTAAAATAGTTGCCCAAAAATTTTAAAAACTTTGCTCAAAAATGCTGAACTTTGAAAATAATGTTCAGAAGTTGCTCGTTTTCAACAATAAAGAATTGAGTAATCGTTTAACTCAAATTTAACGACTAAAGTGAAAAAAAATGAGTCAACACAACCTATATAAACTTGAAAAACAACAGTTGTTTTTCAAGTTTATATACGTTGTGTTGACTCATTTTTTTCACTTTAGTCTTTCACTACACATCGTCAACGAGAGTTAACTGACTCCGACGTAAGCAGTAATTATTTTTGTGTGGCTTTTATTTGTATATCAAATATAACATGAATTAGTAAGGCTCTTATGTTTGATTAAAAAACAGTATGACTTTCTACCCGTTTTATAAACACGTAGCTTAATAAAGCACTCAAATGGTAAATTAGAAGGACGTTTATTTTATCTTGGATCAATATCGATTGGCAGCAAGTTTTTGCTAACTGTCGCACTTTTAAAGTTATATACAAATACAAACCTAAAATAAACGTAACTTGTGGAAAGGCCTACCCAGTCCCCTCTCTTGCATCTAATAAATGCTGACCTTAAATATCGCTGACCAGTACTTGTTTCTGTTGCCGTTATTTTATGCTGATTGGCAAGTTTCAATGAAATTTGTTTGAGAAATGAAAAATCCCCATATGATATAACCCTTTTGATCTGCAATATAATGCATAGGCAAACCAAGTTTGTTGCTGTTAAATTTTTCAGCGATACCACTCCCACAGGAAGACCAAGGTCAGAAGAAGTGCAACGGTGCTCAAACGCAGTGTCCACTTCAGAGCGGGAGGTTCTTCCGGGAATCTAACTACTTCCAGCCTTATTTTTCCGTCTGACGGTATTCCACCATTGGCTATCTCAATGCCACCATTGGCTAGTTCAGTTCCACCATTGGCTAGTTCAGTTCCACCATTGGTTAGTCCAGTTCCACCATTGGCTAGCTCAGCACCTTCAATGGTGGCCGCTCCATTTTCTAGGCAAAAAAGAGAAAAATAAATTTCTTTTTAAAAACGATATCAAGCTATTAACATGTAATAATCTCTATGTATGCATTAAGAGAAGCATGAAAAAAAACCAGCAGGTTTTGACGGTATTAAAGCTCATGATCAAATGATACTAGTATAGTGCTTTTAAACAAATCATCCAGATGTCACGACTGTTGTAATTGGTTTAGGAGTCGGGATGGTCGAGTGGTTAGAGCCCGTGCCTTCCACAAGTGGGACTAGAATTTGAAGCCTGGGCCGAGCAAGTAGGTAGAGATTTGGTCAGACTTTGTTCTTTTCTCTGGGCACTTTGGTTTTCCTCGTTCAACAAAGTAAGCCTTTACGCCAAGATCTGAGCCTTTTACTCAATAAGTTAAAATATATGTAAGAATATAGCTAAACGAAAGAACAAATAAATAAAGTTATTACTATTTCCATTATCATTAAATATTTATCATCATTATTATCATTATAATCATTATTAATGTTACCAGTTTTGGCTGGTCCATCAGAGGGTGAAGAGTTTGTAAAGTGGTTATGCAGTTATAGACTTGGTATTATGAATAAAAACTAAAATTTGGTGTTTGGGGCAAAAATTTTTCAGATTGAAAAAATTACCTTTCGTTTTCTGATACTGGACCAATTCAACCTCCGTATTGCCAGTACCTTCTAAGGCAACGCCATTCTCATAAACATGCTGATTTGCCAATACTTCAGCATGGTTGGCCCGAGCTTTCTCTGCCTCATCCATGTCCGTTGGGGACTGGACAAGAGGAGGCTCATCAATTGTGCTCCAGGTGAGGCCACCAAGCTCGTCACGTGGTATCTTCTTAGTAAACAAGCTAACGACCACCATCACAACGAATATTGTTCCAGACACAATTAGAGCTAGGAAGAAATATAAACGTTAAAATGGCAAACTTTAGTAGCACTGGAAAACCGCTTGTATTTTGATTTATTACATAAGTAATTTTCCACCCCAAACAAACGATAGGCGTACAAAAATACAATTTTATAAGCGTAAAGTGTTTTGGAACGCGAGGCTGTTGACAAGGCTGTCACTAGCCTTATGTTACTTCGACTGCAAGGTCTCTCGCTCTTTTTCCTTCCTTCCTTGCTTCCTTCATTCTTTCTTTCCTTCCTTCCTTCCTTGTTTCACATTTATTTGGAACAAAAGGAAGCAATGTAGTTAACAAATTAATTAATGAAAATGCATTTATTTGAAAAAAGTGTAATTTAGAGCTCTAATTTTGACAGTCCAACCAGTTAAATCACTAGACCTCTTGTTCTCGTGGAGTTACTTTGATAATCAAACCTCTTTTCTACCTCACCAAACCTGAAGTGTATTAAGTCGTTAATCAACCTATATCACTTACCAAAATACATAAAATGCAGCTTGGCAAAGCCTGGCCGATTATCGACTTCTCCGCACGAAGGAGCTGGGTAGATATTACCCACTGTAAACTTTACAAGACCCATAACAATGCCTAAGGCGATTCCGGACAGTGCACCTGCCTCAGTCAAACCTGGCCACACGATCCCCAATGCAAACGTCACGGTTAATGGTGGTGCGAGGTACGACTGCACGGTCTGTATGTAGACAAAGAGTTGAGTTCCCGCCGAGCCTGAAAAAAAAATTGGATTCGTTGATGGGGCCTAGTTTCCATATAATCCTATCTGACTTAGTGTTTTATCAACCGTATCGAGTTCTGAGTGATACAACACAGAAGGACAGATATATCATATGGCTTCGATGTGGTCTTGTCTATCTCATTTGTCACACGGGACAGCCAAAGAACTGGCCATAGGTAGATGCACAAGTTTTGCGCGCTTATGCTCGTTTAAAATAGCGGTGTTCAAACACAGAGTGAGCATTTCAACCGCACAGTTTCCTCTTTTCGAGGTTTTGCGAAGGCGAAGGGTAACACAAATAATCAGAAAGGATAGGTTTAAGAGGCCTTTTTTTTGTTTTTCAAAGACATCGCATCAAGCCAAACAAATGATTTTTTATAGCTGCTTCTTTTGTACGTGAAAATATTAAATTTCTTTATCAAAACTGCAAAATTGTTTTCTTTTTTATTTTTTCATAAGACAGCACCATTAATACCACTATTATACTTTCTGTCCTTCGCTTTTATGTCTAGCAAATCACCTTGAATAATAGGCAACCAACACAAGCTCACAACAACGAGCATAAATACGCAAACACGTCCAACGATCAACTGCTCTCTCTGCGAAGCCTGACGTGAAAAACATTCTCAGTATTAGTTGAGTGAAGAAGATGGACGCACAGTTGAGGCGTCTAACTAACCATAAATAACAAACTAGACTAGGCTACAAAAGCTGGTTAACTTAGATTATATCTTTTATTTTTGTAAGAATATACTTTATAAGCTAAAAAAAAGCTAAATCTTTTTAAAAGCCTAGTGCCCCATCGGAGCCGGCGCTTATCTCCGGTTTCTATAGTGTTAAGCGGATGAGAGTCATTGACTCCCCCTGGACGGGACACTAATCCATCGCAGGTTAGCTCCCAGCCGAAGCTGGTACTCATTTACCGACCTCGTAAGGATGGAAAGCTGAGTAAGCTTTGGCGGTAAAGAGGATCATACAAACGTTCAACTTTCGGCAGAGCCGAGGAATCGAACCTGGAATTTGTGGTTGGAAGGCAAAGATCTTACCAATTGCACAAATCACGCAACCTAAGAATATGAGGCTGGAATTGAAGTATACTCGAGGATGAGATTAAGTCACGAATATATTTTTGCGCTTTGAAAAGTTGTCAAATACAATTAAAACATGTGGTTTTAACTGTTTTGTTTCTTTTTACTAACAGCAAAAAAAAGCCACTAAAACAATAAAAACAGCACTACCCTTTTATTCAATTTTTAAAACAATTCATACAAATTAACATAATACAGATCTAGGCACCAATGAAGTTGCTGTACTTGATGCCTCAATACACTGCAAAACGGAAATAGTAGATTCCATAGTCTAAAACTATCTAAAATTTTCAGAAAACTAATCTGACCTTTGCTGCCCGAAATTAAGTCTATCCAACACATCGATTTTTAACTAAATCATACGAGTCAAAAAATTAACTCTACCCTACCCCTCAAAGACAGACTTTCAGTTTTGGTATACGTCTGTCTATCAACTATATCCGAAATCAAAGAAACTTCACCCGACCCTCCAGTCCATGAATTTAAAAAGCATACATTGTAGAAATAAAAGTAAGTTTTCACCTTGGGTCTAAATCTATCCCACACATCAACGGTGAAGATAGTTGCACTGCTGTTAAATGCTGATGAAAGTGATGACATTAACGCAGCCATCATCACCGCCATCATCAAGCCAACCAACCCAGTCGGAAGGACATTCAGAACGAGTCTAGACCACAAAATATAAGACATAAAAACTTTTTTAAATCGTGAGTTGTGCATTAGTAATTACTTTATAAAAACTAGAAGTTTTCACTGGCAAGTGTTGTGCTGCCGAGTGCTGTAATCGTTTGTAGCTGCATTGTTTAGCGATATTGCTGAAAAAGTTCTTTCACATTGCGAGAAGCAAATGAAGTCTAAAGCCAGTCTAGAGCTTGGGTTCCTCTCGTGCAAGGGGACCCCGATCAGCGAACTGACCCTAGAAACGACAAAGTAAATTAGGGATCGGAACAGACAGACAGACAGACAGACAGGCCAAGAACGACCAAAGATTATAATTCCAACGAATATTTTTTTTGTTCAGCTGTTCTCAGAAATTAAGTGAAACCCTAAGCTGATATCCTACCCGCGTGAGATGGACCAAATTTGTGAGAAAACCCTGCGAAACTGATAGCAACGGGGATCGAGTCGACTAACTTCGCTCAACTCTGCCTCCAATAACAATGTAAGGAAACACAATTAGTGTTGCTGACTCGCTAAAGCTAGTCAGCAATAAGTAGAAATAATGGTGGAGCTAAATCCTTTTACGAGCCTAGTGGTCCATGGAGCCGGCGCTTATCTCCGGTTTCTGTAGTGTTAAGCGGATGAGAGTCGTAGACTCCCCC
>JAOEHV020478284.1:0-22923 GCA_025447995.2 Isaurus tuberculatus | reverse complement strand
ATCCAACTAGTGGTCAGAGCAGGACTTGAACCCGGGTCAACCGCATTCAAGTCCGGCGCCCTGACCACTAGGCCACGATTGCCTCCTAATCTATTTTTAACATAAAAATGGCTGGTAATACGGAAAAATATTTCTTTTATGTTTTACTCCTAATTTTCGGATTACTAGTCCAAATCAACGCTATGCGAAGAAGAAGAGGACTCCTTCGCCGTTTAAGGATGAGAGCTATGAGAAATTGGAGAAGGAGAATGTTAATATATTTTTATGATGTCGAGGTCTAATAAAATCAGTGGCGAAGGAAAACCGGTTTGGACGTTCTCATGACAGACCACAATATTGGTTTGAAGACCTACTTGCAAAACAGTTTAATGATACAATTGGGAAACTTCATATATATTTGCGATTGTTCAACTGCAACGTTCAAGGCAGGACACTCATATGAGACGTGCCATATCAGTGGAGAAGAGAAAAGTAAACAGAACTAACAGGCGTCTTGAAACTCTGTACTCTTATTCAGGTCTGCGTTGATTCCGAGTAACTTAAGTGAGCTTTTGAAGTCACTTATATAAGATTAACAAGAATTCCATGTGCTGTTATTTATTTTGCTAGTTGTTAGGAATTTTAAGTGAGTTGACGGTTCAGGCTGTTTTCACTTAATTTCCGGAATTTTCTCACTTAAGTGAGTAAGTGTAAACACAGCCAGTAACTGTTCAACTCGACAAGTTGCTGTGATTTTTTTTATCAAAGAAATATGGAATAAAAGGCAGTGAAGAATACAAAAAGCTAAGTATGGTACACGTTAATCTAGTTGCTAAGGCCGATGGGTCCAGGGCTCAAATTCGCTAGAAAATTAACCAAATCGCTTTGCAACCCTGAGAGCTCAAATGGTTTTTTAAAGAATTTTTAAAAAATGAAATTTACAAAAAGTAAAAAAAAATATAAAAAAAACTGAACAAATGTGACATACAAATTTTTTTTAACAACAACAGAAGGAATTATTTTTATTTAGTATATTTGATTGAAACTAAAGCGCTATAAATTGTTTAAAAAATAAGCAAACTATAAGTTTCTTGAGAGCTGGAAATCGCGTATTTACCTAAGTAACTTGGAGATTAAGTAATTTGCTCATCTAAAAAAACGTGTAAAAGTTTGCACACCTCGGAAAAAACAGAAAGAGAAACTTTCAAAACTGCGTGAAGAGCTAGTCTTGAGTTGGAGAGTTAAAAAAACGCGCGCATTTATCGTAAGTCGTAAGATTAACCTAGAAAAAAAATCGCGCCTCTAACTTACCGTAAGGAACAAAAAAAAAGGGGGCTAATTAGCTACGATAAATCTTTTTAGGAGCCTAGTGACCAATTAGGCCGGCGCTTATCTCTGGTTTTTATAGTGTTAAGCGAACGGCGCGGAAAGCTTTTGAATTTCCTTGGAAGGGACACTAATCTATTTTAAGTTAGTCCCCGGCAGAAAATGGTACTTTGTTTACTAAAGCTGAGCCACCTTTGGCGGAAAAGAAGGTCAGTCACACAAATGTTCAATTCTCAGCATAATAAAAAGTATTATCATGTAACCCACTTATTTTTTTGGCGTGTTTGATGACGCCATTGACCTGACCTCTTGATCAGCTGTGGCTGTCGATGAAAGATTTGTTTTTTTAAAGCAGTTCTCTAAACTCACCCTTGCAGCTCTTTGCTTGTAGCTGAAAAGCTATACCGTGCTGATGAGTCCTAACTAGGACGAAACAGCTGTCCACGGTTGTTCCAGTTACTTGCATTGTAGGTACTCGGGTGAAGCTGGTTGGGCGCATGCGTGCAGGTTCTGGCCAAACCGTGGAGTTGAGTTCGGGTGATTTATGCTTTCTAGTTGTTTTTTTTTTTACATTTTACGCAGAAATAGAATAGCAAACAAGAATCTTTCATTGAATAATCTATACAACTAGAGAAGTTTCATGCATACAAATGCAAATTAACTACTGAAAATCACCAACTTCTTCAGTCTTTTTAATTACTGTTAAAAAACAGTCGAGAAAATTGAGAAGATATTTAAGGCAGTAAAAAATCAAACTGCGGCAAAGCACAAGAAAATTAAAAGTGAAAGAACTTGTCTTATCACACATGTAGCTAACAAAATATACGTACCTTTGACATTGAAACTGATAAATTATGTCAGCGATTTCAACTGATAAAAAAAAAACCTGTATGTCTTTGAGTGGTTACAAAAATACATTAATTTTGTACTTAATAATGATCTTAGCCTGTAGTGCTACCCTTGTAATAAGCTTATGATACAATGTATATATTATTAATGTTACAAGATTGATTACAAAGAGCGAGGTTTTTCCGAGATATTCCAAACAGAAATTTAATCCTTTCATGATTGAGAAGCTCCAAAGACGTGCAAAGCAGTGGAAGAAATTGTTTTTGTCAATCAACGAAATTGAAAATTGTTTTTATGAAAACAAAAACAACAGCGACGACGAATAACAAATTAAAATATGTAATACAAACTAAGAAGCTCCTTGTTTAGCATTTGTCGACAGTATTTGACAAAGACTTTTTGTTACTTTAATTTTTTTTGAAAAAAAAACCAAACTTTTATTAAAGATTAATTGTTTCTGAATTGCTTCTTTTGTCTTTTGTACTCCAAGTTGCATTGGAATGACTGTAAACAAATGAAAACAAACTGAAGCTCACTCGTAAGGCTGTATGTCTTGAAGTGTTTTTCAGTTTTGGATTAACTTTTAAGATACAAAATCTGCAGATACGAAATTTGTTTCTAGTTTAACAAAATTGGAGATAAGTTAAAATTTTCATTCTCTGTATACGCTTAAACACAACTACACAGAACGTTCAAGTAATACAGTTGAATCAGAATAGCACAGTCATTCACAGAAGCTATGTTTAAATATCTTTTACATACCTTTTTGTAAATAGAAAAATCGTAAGTTTAAATCTTGCTGAGGCATTCCAGTATGAACAGTTTGCAATTGATTCTGCTAAGTATCACAGAGGGTACCTAAGTTGCTATTATCTACCACGCTACTTCAAAAAACTCAAAACAGTATCAATTTTTCTGAGACATGGTTTCCTGTTGACCAAAGCTACTGACTTCTGTCTAATGCTGTAATTAAATGTTTAGCATGTTTAAAGTCGTAGTTAGAATTATCCAAAAAATGAGAGTTTGTGAGTCGAGGAGCTGATAATTGTTTGCCGAAGCTTTATCGAGTTTCGATAAAATGACTTTCCCTGCTAAAGCAAAATTATGAAAATGAAGAAGAAGATAAAAATTTAGCCGGCTTCTTAACGTAGAGTTTTCTTTATCTCTGTTTTGCCTGAGCTTTAAAGCGTACTCATAATTTTCTTGATGAAAAAATTGGTTATTCTTTTCAAATAATGAAAATATTGAAACAATAGATGTTCTTCAGCTTTGGTGTTCCGTAATGGCGGAGTTTATTCCTGATTTCTCGCCACAATTTTTTGACTTACAAATTATATATTGTCTATATTTTTGTTTATAATTAAAGTTGACATGAGCTCAAAATTGCACTTTTGTCCAGATATGCGAGTAGAGGGCACAGGTAGTTAATCATTTTGAAAATTGAACTATTTTAGGATTTCCAGTCTATACATTTTAACATGATACTGTTCAAACTTGCTTAAAATAGAATTAATTTGATTTTGAACTTTTCCCCAAATGAAGTTATTAGATACGAAGTTTGCTAACTTGATATTCTTCTTTAAGATACTATAATAAAGCTAATGAAAAATGTTATGGATCTTAAGGCATATATTAAATGGTTCAAGAGTACGTGGTTTCTCTTTGGCAAAAGCCCTCGGGCACGTTAGATTTTTCTGAACACTGGTAACTTTTTCCAATTTTGCAAAGCTCGTTCTTTTTATCTTACAAAAATATCGCCTCTCTTGCTAATTAGTTTGCTTTAGATTCAAGATAGGAACTGGTTTCTCGCTTCTCGGCAATGGGATGTTTAACAGATTCCAAGCATATGCGCGAGGTATTTACTTGTAAGTCTAGAAGAAACAATCCGAAGCATACATACCACAGACACAGGTGTATATTGTTCGTCCTTCAAGACTGAATTCTTTTCGACTATTTGGTTCACGTTGCTTTGAACTTGCTCTTCGCTGTAGTTCTTAGGGAAAATTGGCTCGAAGCAAGCAATTTCTTTCGTTTAATGCATTAAGAAATGTGCACACCTGGTCTTAAGATTGAAAAGAGTACTCCACTAATGTTACTCAGAAAGGTCAAATATTTTCCTCTCTTATTGGATAACAACATTGGCTTATAAACATTCCTGTAAACAGTCGGTAATTTGATAAAATAATTGTAGTTTTCACTTATTTGCAATTAGTTTCAAACCACAGACTAGAATGTATGGTATTTTTACTCTAGAGGAAATTGCTAAAAGCTGACTAAAGGGAAAAAATATATATATATATAAAAGCCTAACTATACTCAAAGATATTTCTAGAAAGTAATTTTTTTTAATCAAGGAGATCATTTTAGTGTTTACCCATCAAATCACTGGTTTGAGGCCTTGATGTTCGTGCTAAATACTGGCGGCAACTAAAAATAATTGCAATATTGTATAGCTATTGAAAACAATGCCATGTCATGACGAGACCAAAACACTTAAACAGCTGTCTACAGCGCTATATATTACTCATCCTCTTTCTTATTTATGGTAAAAATAAGGGATAATGCGAACTGACCAACCTTCAGTTATGAAAAATTGGGAGGAATTTTTCGAGCTTCCAGTGGTGAGTCCTTAGGGGAGAAGGGAGGGGGGGGGGGGGACTTGGAGCAAGCTTCCGAAGATAATTTTTGACATTTAGGGTTGAAAACTCTATCTCTAAATTTCTGGAATGACAATTTCGCTCAAAATGTTTGGTAAACTAACCGCTATACTTTATTTCCTTGTAGTGTAACTATAAAGAGTAAATACATTACATGCAACGGATGTTGAAATTGGAGTTTTTCGTATTCCAATCGTGTGCTGGTCGGGAGTCGCGATTTTTATTGAAACTCGGGTTGATTCCGAAGAAATCAGGATTGGTGAACCATCTGGCGATGTCGATCTGTTAGCTTTAAGGCGCATTGTAGTGGCTGAGCTTTTTAAAATACCAACACGCATTTGCCAACTATCCTTGTTTTTATCTTTGCAGCAACATTCCACACGCATATTACGTTTTTACTGAATTTGATAGTTAAATTTGGCCACAAGCCATAGCCCTCTCACTCTAAATTCCTTAAAGTATGTTAAATCTTGAGAAAAATAAAAAGCTATTCAGTTTAATTAGGACTTGACCAAAATAAAGACCACAATTTCCGGTAATCTGAAAAAAATCCCGTAAGATTCTGTATCAAATTAGGGATAATCTAGACCTAGAGCATAGATTTCGTACTTCATATTATTTGAAATGCATGAAGGTTTTTAACAGCTGGTTCATGGTTCATTTTCCGGTTGTTTAGCTGTTCATTAAACGACTGTGAAACCTTCGGAGTAGGAAAAACCGCGGAAAACAGTTTCGAGCTCCAAAGGCGCGAGCCACTAGATGGGTTTAGGGGCATAATCCCCTAAAGAATTTTGTCACTTTAAGGCTTTGAAACGTGTGCAATTTGTTGGACAACAACTTCTGTCAAAAATATGCGGTAAAATGATCGTCGTTTTTGATGATTATTTACAGTTAAACAAGAATGGAATTGGATTGGCTATGTTATCACTCTTGGCTACTAGGAGCATATGCTTCCGCCAGCATAGCCCTCAGTTAAGGTGAATAGGGGTACTCGAATGCGCGGATCCGCGTTAGTTACAGTGGCAAATCCGTCAATCCGTGATTATTTTTGCTGCGATCCGGATCCGCAGACCGATAGTAAAACAACGAAAACTGCTAACAAAAGTGATCTCAAAAATTGCATCAAAGAATTTGTTGCTGCAGCACAAGGACGTTCATTTTTTTAAGGGACTGGGACCCAACCAGGACGATTGGGCCAGCCGGTAGAATGCTTTCAACTCGACATACAAGTCACAAAAGCCATGGAGGTCTAAAAATCCGCGGTCCAAGCAAGCTTCAGAATACGAAATCCGACCAGCGTAGTGGTTATAGTCCAAAATCCGCAGCTTATATTGTAATTGATCCGCTGTCCGCCGTATTTTTAAGATTCCTCAATCCGCAAAATTAAGAAGCAAAATCCGTCAATCCGTGTCATTTTTGGGCGAAATCCATCGATCCGCCAAACCGATTCACCACCCGTTTAGTAGCTTGCAGTGCTCTTCACTATATAACTGAACAGATGATTTGTTAAATTTTAATAGTAAATATCACATTGAGTTTTTAAATTGGGATTTTACGCATCTCCTATCAAATATTGGTGGGGAGCTGGGATTTTTAATCAAAATTGAAGAAATCCCGACAAATACTGAATGGCTGGACAGCCTGACTATTGTTAATTAATAGTAACCCAAGTGAAGTGCTCGGACTCTCTTTTTTCCAATCAAAAGGTGGACTAATCCTTCTCAAGTAAAGGGGCCGCCTTTTAGAAATTAAATCGACATCGTTTCATTACATTTAAATTTTAAAACGTAAACATAGGTCACCGATCAGGCCAATAGGCAGGGGGCTGGAGATGCACGGAGACCGCACCCAGCCCCCCACAGGCAAAAAAGATCCACAATTAAATAAAAGCAAAGTTTGAGAATGAAAGTTTTTTTTATTTATACATGATAAAATATCAGTAATTTACAAACTTGAACACGTCATAGACATAGATGCACGAGTTTATTCCAGCCCCATTCGTTTTGCCGTACCTGTTTAAGTAGGACTGATGGCGAGACGCTCTTTTGATATGTAGTTTGTCCCATTCAAGAATACCAAGTACATATTCAGTGCTTGTGTCACAGCTAGATTTGGTTATGACTCTGGCTGCTCGGGTCTTTAGTTTTTGAAGTTTTTCTGATGATGAATGTAAAGACATCCCTGCAATCGATTTATGGTCTTATTATTCTTGGAGCACTAATGTCAAAAGAAACTTTTTTAGAGATACAGATTTCTTTAATAGGCTTATTCCATTCTTATTCCACGAAAAGGAAATTTAGAAAGTATTCTATTCCTAAGAAATAATCTCAAAAGGGAAAGCTCTTGAATATTGAGTTGAAGATTATCAGTTGTAATGGTTTTCATCCACGATTCAAATAGGAAAAAGCCGACTAATCAGTGAGGCCCGCTATGGTGTCGGTTCGCAATCCTCCCCCCATTCCCTTCCTAACCTTTCCGGTCCGAATTTCTGACTATGGACTTGCCAATACAAGCTATTCAACCTAAGCATGGGTAGGTCTGCTGTCAAGCGTGGCCTAGTGGTCAGGGCGCCAGACTTGAATGCGGTTGACCCGGGTTCAAGTCCCTCTTTGACCACAAGTTGGATTTGTCTTCGGGTAAATCCCAGAGTCAAATCTACCACGCTTTGTAAATAGCCAACTGGTCTGCCTCCTGCCAGTTGGGATTCTTAATTGTGTCGTAGTTTGTGTAAAACTCGGAGACATTAGCTTTACAGCTACTTCAAAATCCGAGTATAAATAAAGCAATTACTATTACTATTACTATGTTCGATTTTAATGGCGAAGCCTACACAAAAAAATTCTGCCTGCACCATATGCAAAGCAGGGCCGGCGGAAACTCGTGATGATTGAGAGGGCAGAAAAGATTTTAGCGATTGCCGAAGGCGCGAGCCTTTAGAGGGATCTGGGGACATGCTTCCCTGGGAAATTTTGGCAAACTACACTCTCTGAAATGCCAATTCTGCGTATTCTGGTGGTATTTTGAAAATATTTAATATAAAAACTTCTAATAGAAGTCCTCGGCTTTATGGAGGACAAGGAGGAAGTTTGCTTCGTTGCAGAGAAAAAAATTGTACTTAGTCTGAGAATTGGTGGGGGGGGGGGGGGCACCGCCGCCCCTGCCCTTTCTCCCCATCCGCTCCGCCGGCCTTGCAATGGGGGATTGTATTGAGCTAAGGGCAATATGCTGCCGGATTAAATTTCATTGACGCACAAGTTCATTTCTGCTCCATTTATTTTGTTGTACTGGTTTAAATGGGACAGACGGAAGACGAGATTATTCATTCCGAAATACGATTATTCCGGTTTTCCTATTTAAATGAAAGCCTATTATGGGTAGGAAGCTTCATTTTATGCTGTTTTAGGATTAAAGGGGAAAGTAGGGTTTGAGGTTGTAAGCTGACAACTCCGTCATTCGTTCCTTCTTATTTCTGGTCTACTTTCTGAGTCCCCGACACAACATCAAGCAGCTTCTCAAGCCTCAAGGCATTTGGAAAAGAAACCAACACATAATTTTCATTCAAAGTCTTATTTTGTCCAATCCTCATTTTCGACTAAGCTTGAATTTGGGCTGCCTGTGCAAAGTTTAAAGTGAAATTTTTTTAGGACTTTAATTTTCTCTTTTCATGTCAGCGGTCAACAACAATTCAATTTTAAAAATGGCGGACGTTACATTACAAACGAACTTTACTTAAATTATAACGTAAATGTTGTGCTATTAAAGTAATAGCGGGAAAATATGGCGTGCAGTTTGTCAATCTTTTCTCATGTGGAGGATGTAAATCGAGTCATCTCGCTTCTGAGCGACAACACTTCTAACAAAACAGAACGAAAGGAGAACGTTTCAGAAAAGTTGTCTGGTTCCGAAGGTTGGAAAGTTTATTTTTGTTACGACTCAAGCGTTTACGGGCGCTTGACTTTTACAGAAGGGAAGATGTAATAATATAGTTTCGTTTGTTTCTTATTTTCAGATGATTGGGAGAATGATTACAGTGACTGGAATTGGAAAGATGAGGTAAGTTACTTACAAAATAGAATGATCGAGAATGCTTTCAGAACTTACTTTTTATTAAGGACTTTATGAATAGAAATAATGTTTTATTTAACAAATTAAATCTTAAACTATTCATCTTATGTTTTCTCCTATACATTGTTGCAGTTTATCACCTTTACCTCTAAA
Organism: Isaurus tuberculatus; assembly: GCA_025447995.2. NCBI lineage: Eukaryota > Metazoa > Cnidaria > Anthozoa > Zoantharia > Zoanthidae > Isaurus > Isaurus tuberculatus. The sequence continues at coordinate 13,894 of JAOEHV020478284.1, read as the reverse complement.
ATGATAAAGTTGTACAGATCGAAAGGCCTACGTAGTTAATTTAATTTTCAATAATTTTTTTCTATTCTATTCTGTTTTACAGGAATTCTATTTTCTCCTTATTTTCAACTTTGTTCTATTCCATTCTATTCTAATTTGTTCAGCTCTATTCAATTTCATCCATTTCTGTTGTCTTGTATTATATTCTATTATACAAGGTTCCTCTTTGAGTTTTGCTCTGTTATTTTATTTCCAATGGTTACTGATACATTAGCAGTTACACATTAGTTCATTAATTGCTCATTAATTGTTCGTTAATTTATTTTCGATGTCATTACATTTTCTTTTGCCCACTCATTTAGAACTACTCTGTAAACTCTCTTAAAGATCACCTAAGGATACACAGTAGTCAAATATACTCATAGAAGTGTTTTGCAGGATGAAAGTCAGAATCTCACAACAAATTCATGGCTTCAGGATTGTTGTATATCACTATCACCATCAAATGATACACTTGCAATAGCAAGGGATGACAAGGCTGTCTTTCTTGGAGGTAATAAATTCAAATCATAATATCATACATGCCAACTCTCCTGGATAATCTGGGAGTCTCCAGGATACAGAATGAATCTCCTGGTCTCCCGTACGGGTAACCAAATCTCCTTTGAACCTTTGCACCATTGTAAGCTAACGTCCCGTTTCCAAATGTTCCCCAACCAAAACAATTTCGTTTTTTTAAAACTCACCTCACTGTTTCTTGAGGCATTTTTTAACCACAAAACCACATGTTGAAGGAAACTATAAACAAGCTCTTTCTTTGTTTTCATGGCCATATATATAAACAGACTGTCTGATTGGATCCCTGTTAACCAATAAAAACCAAGGACTTAAATGGGGAGGGGAGGGGAGGAGGGGTCATGACTTTGTTCTTGGGGAAGGGGGGGGGGTAGTTCAATGCTGGGGTTTTATAAAAAAACATCTCCAGATTTTAGATCTCCAGAGGTTGGCATCTCTGTAATATGCAAATTTGGTTATTATAATTACTTCTGCTAAAAATACCCATCTTTAAATTTTGTTTTAAGATTAGTGGTCATTGTAACTATAATTACTTAATGCTAGTCAAATAGAATATGACATACAGTAACATAATGTAATATATAATTATAATAGAAAGCAATATGATTAGATGTATCAAAACACATAAAAAATATGATATCTAATGTACTGTCAAAAAATACAATGAATATAAATGTCATTTGTTGTTTTTGTTACAATTTTTGTTAATTTGTTTTTATTATTATAACTTAAACAAACAGCACCTGTTTTCAATGACAAATTATTAATAAATAAATAAATCAGCCTTGCTCATTGCCCTCCTTGCAGTCAAGGACTGAATTACGAGGACGCGGCTCAATGAGGTTGGACCGCAAGCATTTTAAAGGCACAGTCATTACTCACAGACAGTTTAAGGTTACAACTTTACGGTCCATCTACAACCTCAGTGCTCAGCAGCACAACCAGATAGAATAAGCTGGGAGTCGGTTTTAACTGAGGGAGGAAAACCGGAGTACCCGGAGAAAAACCCTTGGAGTCAGATTGAGATTGACAAATCTCAGCTCACATGCGGAGCCCTGGAGTCAAACCCAGGTAGTAGAGGTGAGAGGCGTGAGTGATTAGCGCTTTGCCAACCTGACTCCCCTAAGTATTGAGTGAGTATTGCATGTAATAATAAACTATATTTTGTTTTTCACGATAGCATTAAACAGTACAGTATTCTAAAAATTCAGAATTTTGGCTTTTTTATCCACCACTGACAGTCTGACAAGTACATTGAATGTTGTAAAAACTCCCTAGTAATGAAGAACACTTTATTTTGTTTATAGCAAGATGGGACAGAGTTGCAGAGAAAGAACCAAAGACAAAGTATGAGGTGGTCTGGACAGGAAAATTAGCTGCTGAGGAGGGGTGTGTAATATTACTATACATTTTAAAGTGGAAGCACCACAAAAAATTGACTTTGCCTTATTTGTTAACATAAGGGGTCTAGTTTTTACATTTGTGGGTTTTATGTGTGACCATGACTAAGAGTAAGCAACAAAAGAAGCAGGGAAATTAGCTTTAAATACAATACCTCTTTCATTTGGCTCCATAAATAAAAATGTGAATATTTGAAAAGTAAATATTAAAATCTTAATAAGTGCAACAGCTACAACACACTCAGTACTCAAAGAATCTACCAAAAAGTGTTGTTGTGCCAGCAAGCAATTCATTTATTACATCACAGACAGAGGAGGGGATTGGTCACTAGTGACTTTTTGATGCTAAATTTGAATGTGAAAACTTGCTCATGAATAGTTAATTTATATTGCTAAATTTGAAAAATACACCTTTTTTTCTGATATAATATATAAAAATTTGGAATTGATCAACTTGATGGTGCTTGCACTTTAACCATTGCATAATTTATTGTCATTTCTAGCCTAAATCCATTGTGCAAAGGTAAAATGCAGGGAAGATTATGATTGTAAAAAATTGGTCAACAGTTTCTTTATAGTTAGGGTTTTTTGTTAGTAAATCAGTATAATTGAAGATTTATTGAGGATATCAAATTTTATGTATTTTGATTTCATAACATCACTTCTTAAATCTCAGCAAAGAATTAACTTAAGATATTAATGAAGATCCAGATTTTGGGACCAAACTCAGCAACCAGAAAACTAACCACGAGGCAACAGAGTGTATGGATATAATTTAAAAACATGGATTCCAAATTAACTTAGTGTATAAATTATATGTGTAGTCTAATTAATTAATTTTCAAGATCACAAATTGATTCATCTAGGGAGTGTGTTACAGACCTACTATGCATTCCCCTGGCATCTCAACACAGGTAAGTTATTGAATATATAATTAATGTACTGTAATGATAGATTTTAGAAATATTTTATCAAGTAAGACTTTCTAGGCATTCTTATTAAATCTGTTTTACCATTAGAGATTTTGGAAGAAAAAATGTTGTTAGTCATGTGAGCGGTTTCAATCCAAGATTGAAACGATAACTTAGTCAACTTTCCTGTAACATTTTGCCTCCAAGATTCCCTTGGTATCACCCATCTGTGCTTGCTCTCAGACACCTGTGAAGTGAGATGTGTGTGTTCTCTTCAGTTTTCATTCAAAGAGTATGTCCGGTCAACCCAAATTTTTGCCTTCATATCTGTATACTTATAATTATTGTCTGTGCTCTAGCTCTTGTCTGATTTCCTTGTTTTTACTTTCATTTGCCAGTAATTCTTTAATATGCTTCCGATAGATTATGGATAGAAATAAAAATAATTTAATTTGAAAAAAATTGTTCAAAGAGAATAATATTGGTGGCCAGTTTAGGGTGACAACAATAGGTCTCCATTTCCCTATTAAAGCAAACTTACCTTGAATTCTTTGAAGAGTTTGTAAGGTTTGACAGTCTTTTATAGCGTTATAGTAGTTGTTGTTTTAAAAAATTTTTGGTTAATTAAATGTATAAAGTGATACACTTATATTTACTTGCACTGTCAATTAAGTAAGCTTAACACATTTTTAATTTTGATTAAGCAGAAGTTCACAAGGATCTCCAGACTGGACCTGCATTGTTGCTGGTTTCACTTCTGGCTACATGAGGATTTACTTACAGGTTTGCAATAAAGCTGTGTTATTTAATTATTTACATAAGTCAGTGATTAAAAATATGACTCCAAATCTAGGTAACCATATAAATATTATGGTTATTTTTATTGAAATTTGAAAGTATAAAATATTTGTGGATCCAGTATTTTTGCTAATTAATGCTGGATGAGGGCCCAGTACTAAAAGGCATGCCTGATTCAAGTGAGTGACAAGGAAGAATACTGGAAGAGTAGAAGATTCAACAAAGTAATGGATCAGAAGATAGGAGAAAGAGAAAAGATCCGATGCAATATAGTGTACAGATGGAATTTGTAAAAAGTCTGACAGAATATAGAGGATAGATATTAAGCAAAACAGGACAGGCAAAATACTGTAATACATGTACTGACAGTACGGGTGAAAGACAAAACAGAAAGCAGTGGATTGGCAGATGGCATAAGAGAATTAATATATACAAAAACCAGTAGGGTAAATGATCTGGCAGAATACAGTGGATGGATCAGGAGATCAGAGTACAGGAGACAGGTGTATTAAAAGTTTGATAAATTTATAAGTTTTACACCATACAAAAATGAAAAATGCTGAAGTTTCAGACTGTAGTCCTTTGTCGGAGTAAAGTGTGTGGGAGAAAAACAGAGAGGTGGTTATATGACCAGCATTTTTCATTTTTCTATGGTGTAAAACTTATAAATTTATCAAACTGTTTCTATAGAAACACCGACGCAACATCTGATTTTATCATATTAACAGAATGGGTAAAGGACCCAACAGAATACAGTGAATAGATCAGTAGATTTTGAAAGAACAAAGTACATTACAGATTGAGTAAAATATCTGACAGATTATAGTGCATGGATCAGTAGATTATGGGAAAGGTGGCAAATATACTTATTGAATAAACCCTAAAAAATCTAAAAGAATGTGGCTGATCAACAGAACCGGATAGGAAAAAATAGTTACAAAATGGGTAAAAAATCAAACAAAATACAGTGGATGGATCAGTGGATGTGGACCAGAGGCAAATTTTTAAAATCCAATAGAATGCAGTGTATGGATGCAGGGCTCAAAAGATAAGAAGAAAAATAATAATTAATGTATACTTATCAAATAAAGGGTTGGATGGATTGGAGGGAAACAGAACTATTATAATACTTGTTTTTCCTTACAGAATGGATCTCTATTATTGTCACAGTTGTTACATGAAGATCCAGTGTTGAGGTTTAAATGCCGCACTTGGCAACCAACCAAACACCACAGTAATGCTGAACAGGTCAGTCGGCAAGCATGCTACCAGGTGCCAAGAGTAAAAAACTAAGAAAAGAATAACAAGCAACTTGTGGCCCTCTTCCCAGCATGCTCATTGATTTAAATATTTCCTTATGACTGCTTTCCATTTGCATTGGTTGAAAGCATCATCATTAACTAAATTTTTCCTTTTCATATCCTCCTCTATGCAACACATTAATAGGACAATCACATGACGTTCGGAGGGCATATAGTTTATTTGTGGCCCGAGTAGCGTCATTTGCGCCCGAGCGAAGCGAGTGGAGACTGAAGTGCGGTTGCATTCAGTTATTTTAACCCTTGAAGCCAATCCCAAATATGGCAGTCACTGGACCGAATCGCTAATTGCGACATGAAAAAAAAAAAGAAAAAAGAAAAAGAAATGGAACCCAAAAGTTGACTTGTGGTACCACGAGTAATAAAAAAAGAGTATTACTCTTGCCAGCAAGAATACAACTCCAACGGCATGTAATCTCTCTTAGGATGCCACTTAGGATGGACTGCTCAGTCACATGAACAGTTTTGTTTTGTTTTGTGTCAACCCTGTTGAATGCCATTTTAATATTATGTACTAGGTTGAAGAAATGGCCATACTGTACCCTGGTGCTCTAGTGATTATTGATGGCTTCAGTCTTTATCAGTCACTTCGGGCCTGTCGCAACCAGATGGCTAGAGGTGTTTGGAATTTGTTTTTGTTTTGTTCATTTTTTTCAGCTCTATAGTTTTTTATTATTACTTTTAAAAAAATTCTTAGAGATAATGTCTAACACTGCAAGTTATATGTTCTCAAGAATCTCACGTACTGTAAACATACACATACATACGGGGTTCAAAAAACTCATCAATTAAACACTAAATATATAAATTGCTCTGGTGCTCATCGGTGGGGAGGGATATTGAAAAAAATTCGCTTTTTGTAAGTTTAATCAGGAAATTAGGTTCTAAGTGCTAAATTAGTTACAAATTTACACTAAATCATGTTCATATTTATATAAAGGGTATTAGTTTTTTATTTGGTAAAAACTCATTACTTTTATTTTGAGTAAAGATGATCACTTAATTGAACGATACCTGTACATCAACTATATTTGTCTGACCCGTGTAGCTCATGCAAGTGGGTCGCAGGAAGTAATTCTTCCTCCTCCACTGGCTTACAAGAAATGGGAGTTTGAAGGACAGAAACATATTACCGACATTGCTAGTTGTGGTGAGTATGCAAACTTTTTACTAACCTTTTTCAAACTTTGTAAATATATGAGCATGAGCACAGGTTAACTACTGTGTTTAGTAACTGTAAACACTAACACCATTACCATGACAACTGCCACAATAATTTTCGTTGACACAACTTCGGAAAGCACTGTGACAACAGTCAGTAATGCCAATGTCACAACTATTAGGGTTCGTGCTACTCCTTAAACACCTTGAAAGCTCCTTGAATCTATTTATCGTTTTCAAGGGCACTTGAAAAGCCCTTACATTTTTAGAAGTTGACTTAAAACTCTTTAAAAACTCCTTGAATTTCAACTTCAGTGATTAACAGTGAGGAATGCAGATTTCTAGTAATACAAAGTTTTTCCATATTGTCGATAGCTGAATGTATTTTTTTCGAAAACGTATCTAAAATCCTATACAACGTGCAATAAAGCAGGCGTTCCTGGTTATGAGGAGGAGTACAGGAAACATTTGGTAAAGTGACACAACAAAAAAGACTCCTTGAAAAATGACTTTTTGGCACAACTATTACAAGTGTTACTTCCATCATCATCACCACTACCACAACCATTTATTTATTGCCACTTCAATCGTCATTGTCAATGTCATTGTCATCCTTATCGTCATCACCATCACCATCATCACTACCACTACCACAACCATTACCACTGCTACCATCTTTATCATTATCACCACTACCACAATCATCACAACTTTCGTCATTGCCATCATCACAACTACCAAAACTATCATCACTACCGCTACTATAACCATTATCACTTCCATCGCCGTTAACATCATCTTCAACACCACTACCACACCATCACCATAGCCTTCATCTCAAACATTATCATCATCATTATCACCCAAACCACAACCATTAGCACTAACACTAGCTCCTTCATTACAACCACTACTACAACCCTAACCAACACTGTCATCATTCACAACTGCGAGTAGCTACTACTACTACTCCGGTCGATAACAACGCTTGCTTGATGTCACAGAGGATATGACAGGAGTTTTCTTTGCAATTGCTTAAATCACTTACAAGTTGTTGTTGAACAAAAAATTCATATGAAAGCTACTTTTTATTCAGGTGTTGTGACTTCCAGTTTGTTCGACCAGTTACAAACTGCATCATTTATTGGAGGGTTTAATGCAACAATCAGAGGAGCTGCACCTGCTATGGCCAACTTTATCACAACTGGCTCTGATCCATTTGTTGCAATCTATTCTGCTATCGAGGTAAACATTTAGGTTTTTAAATTTTTTGCATTACTGTATGCTTTGTTCATTTTTCTCAACATAATAGCCCCTTTTAAGGTAGAATCTAGAATGCCAAAAAGTTAAAACCCAATAACAACAAAAACAATATCAAATCAATAACAGCATTGATAGGGATAGCAACATTGACCTTGTGTATGAGTTTGACAGCCACAGCCATAATTACAGGGATAGTGAGAATGACACAACAGGGAGAATGACAGTGACAACAACGGCAACAGTGACTGGGAAAGTAACAACAATACTATTAGAGTAATGGCAGCAACAGCAATAGAGTGATAGGGAAAATAAAAAAAAGGGACAGCAACAGCAACAGCAAGAACGACGCTTGAATGACAAAGATAATGATACACTGTGACTACAAAAATGACAACAGCGACAGTGAAATGGACAGTAACTGGTATAGTGACACTAACAAAAACAGGGACGACAGTGACAGTAACAGCAAGAACGGTGCATGAATGACGATAATGACACACGATGACTACACAAATGACAACAGCAACAGCGACAACGAAACGGACAGCAAATGGTATAGTGACACTAACAAAAACAGGGATAACGGCAGTGACAGCAACAGCGTGAGTGACAGTCACAATGACAGGGAAAGTGACACAGACAAAACAGGGAGATTGACAGTAACAATGACAGAGACAAGAACAGTGGCAGTAACGGTAACAACAACAATAATAGTGACGATAACAGCAATTTTTACAGCGTTTAATTGAATGAGTGATAACAACAGGGACATTGCTAATAAATAAATAAATAAATAAATAAATGGATAAGTGAATAAATAAATAAATACTTTATTCAACGTCTAAGTGCAGCGAGTGGTTGCCCAATCTTCCAAGACAGAGGCTAATGTTTAAGTGGTCGACGGCACAGATTTTGGTGTGAAGTCAAATTTATGAAGAGATGAAAACCGTAGATCCTGGAGAAAAACCCTCGGAGTCAGAATGAGATCGACAAAACTCAGCCCATGTGCGAACCCCAGGGTTGGAACGTGGGTCCGTAGTGGTGGGAGGCGTGAGTGATAATCACTAGGCCAACCTGACTCCCCAAAAGATGCCACAGAGTGGCCTGGCAACAACAGTAAAAGCATTAATATTAATAACTGATGGCGACAATTAAATTATGTTAAATTGATTAATTTTGAGTATGATGTACTTTTGTCATCAACCACTTAAACTAAAAGTTGGCTTTGGTTAGGGTTTTTCATTATTCGTGTTTAAAAAAACCCTCTTTCCAAGGTAGGAATCCAAACTGATTGAAAGCAACCAGTTTGCGGTATACAAAGCGTTATAAACTTAACTACAGTGGAGACGTAGACTGAGATTTTTCGATTTCAATCTGACTCCGAGGGGTTTTCTCCGGGATCTCTGGATTTCCTCCCTCCTTAAAATTGACGTTCACGCCATAATCTGTGCCGTCGACCGCTTAAACATTGATCTCTGGCTCGGAAGATTGGACAACGACTCTCTGCGTGTAAAGACGTTAAAGAAAGTATTTGTTTGTTTACAGTATGAGATCAACGTGGATAAATCTGTACAGTGATTAGAGAAGGGCTGGATTCGCGCAATCTAATTTGCCACCTCTAATCACTGACCCACCCTGCCTTATCGTTGCCAGCATGAATTAAACAATTACCTTAATAAAAATATAAAGTTTAAGAAACTTTACCAAAAACCCTTAATTTCAGGGTAGCAGTCCTCCTCTTATCTCAGACGTGGCCCTTGAAGTGGCTAGTAAACTAACTACAGCTGTATTGTCCAAACTGTCGGCTGCAAGGTAAGATGCTACAAACAGAAACTGGTTCTGAGAAGCTTGTCATAGATGATTTCTTAGTATATTAAGCTTATTTAAGTTTATGTTAAAACCTTAAACAAAGGCCTGTACATGTGAAGAAAAAAAAAACTTCAAGCCTTTGTTGTAGCTATTAAAGAACGATATCATATTTTTTCCCAGGAGTCTTGTATTTACTCTCAAAGATTGTATTACTTCTTTTCTTTTTTTTTCATCCCCTAATATAGGTCGCTCCTCTTAACTGTTTGATCTTCTTCTGAATTTTCTTCTTCTGTCGTGGGTCCATCGCCTGTCTCTTACTTTCTCTTTTAAAACCAAGCATTTTAGCAACTACATTCGCTCCACCACTAGGACCCTATTCATTTCGGTTATTGAACTGGTATCTATGAGACCCATAACCTCATTCGTGTCTGGTGTTAACGTTCTCAATCGTGAAGTTTAATGGCCTTTCCGCATAGCCTTCTCTACAGGAGGCAAGCGTGGCCTAGTGGTCAGGGGGCCGAACTTGATGTGCGGTTGACCCGGGTTCAAGTCCCGATCTGACCACTAGTTGGATTTATCTTCGGGTAAATCCCAGAGTCAAATCCACCACGCTTTGTAAATAGCCAACTGGTCTGCCTCCTGCCAGTTGGGATTCTTAATTGTTTCGTAGTTTGTGTAAACTTGGAGATGTTAGCTTTACAGCTACTTCAAAAATCCGAGTATAAATAAAGCAATTACTTACTTATTTACTTACTTACTTACACTGTACAATCATGCGCAGGATGTTAATTTGATTGTGCATTTTTTGTCGATCTCATCAATTATTATCACTATTATTTTTTATTATTTAAACTATTATGATGATTATTTTTTATTAAAAATGATATAAACGTGCACCTGAATACAGTATAAAATATTTACCGCAATACAGTGGCTGGTTAGGATGGGGCAGTAAACCAACAAGTCAAACCGAAGATTCCTCAAAGGCTCAGAAGCCCAAGGTTGAGAAAGGAGCCAATTTGCCTGCTAGGTAAACTCGCTGTTTTACTTGATCAGTTGACAACTTTTATATGTCAGCTATAAAAACAACTACCCGATAAGAAGTGAAGAATTGTAAAAATGATTTTATTATCTAGACACCGATGAAATACCAGGATTTCTCTAGTGACGAAAATTTGGTATCCAGTGAAAATACCATTTTTAGCTTTCACAGTGTGAAAATATCACGGTTGTCATGACGACTTCAGTCTAGCAATTAGTCTTAATTTTTTTAAATTTTGTTTTTAACTTTTATTTGTTTTTTATTTTATTTATTTTATTTATTTTATTTTTATTTATTTTTTATTTATATTTATTTTGTTTTATTTTTATTTTATCATTATTTTTTTATCGTTGTCCTGGTATTTCATCGGTTTCTATATAATAAACAGAATATTACATGTCCGCTTGTGGATACGAATTTAGCCTTAGCGTGTTCAAGTTGATATCTCACTCGTTCACTGCACTCACTCGTGAGATATCGACTTGTACTATAGAAGGCAGAATTCGTATCCACGTGCGGGCGTGTAATATCCTCTATTTATTACAAAGATTGGTAATTTCGCGTGCTGTTATTGGTCATCTATTGGATCGTGTATTTTATGTAATAGTCTCAATTTTTCGTTTGCATTGCAGTACTTAAAATTAATATGGTTTATAAATTTTTGATAAAGTTTTCGTGTCACAAATTTAGGTTTGTTTTTTAAAACGGGAGGTTTCATTAAGGTCATTAATTTTTAGAAAGGTCAGTTTTGATCAATGAACATAGAGTTTAAATTTAAAAGGTAAAATTGAACGAAAATAGAGGTTTTTAAAAGATATATTGATTAATATCTCGGTATCGGTATTTTATAAGGTATGGTCTGCCCGATATGCGTCGTCATGGCAACAGCATTAGTCTTGCTCCTAACGGTAGATTGGCTGTAACGACAGATGAGTTTGGTCGGGTTATGCTGCTGGACGTGAGGAAAGGAATAGCTGTTCGTATTTGGAAAGGTTAGAAAGAAAGTATCTTGTACAGATGCCAAAAACAATACGGTTTTAGTTTTTAGATTTTATTTTCCCAGTTATATAAATATATGACCCACTAAAATAAAAGCTAAAACTCGAAAAAAAAATTAAAAATACCATAAATTAAATAACTTTTTGACCGAGATCTGTGGAAATCTTACAATTTGCATTGATTTTTGTTACACTTGCGGTTAATATTACTTTTGCTATCGTTATTACATTTAACGTTGGTACATACCAAGGCAGAACTGCTAGGGTGAGACCCCCGGGAATTTCGAAATTCGCAAAGTTGAACATGAAGAAACCATGCAGGTTTCAGTACCTGCACACCATCTGGCAAATTACAGAGATCGCACATTAGAATGGAAATTCATAGCTGGACCTTAATTTTGAAGAATGAGAAAAAAAAAAACAGAAAGAAGAAGACAGCCTAAGCACTTTCGAAACGTCGTCAACAAAAATAAAAACTATCCAGAGTGTTCATGTACCCAAAAAGGACAATGAAGAGAAAAAACCCTTTCTAAATCCTTTTTCCGACTCTGCTTGCTCATATAGGGATCGGCCCTTATCTCCGGTTCTCTTGTGTAATTGAAACAGAGTTCTTGACTCTCGCTGGACGAGACACTAATCCATTGCAGGTTAGCTGGTGGTACTCTGTTTACTGACCTCATTAAGATGGAAAGCTGAGTCAGCGTTGAGAAAATTGAAATTCTTACAAACGTTCAAATCTTGGTCGAGCCAGGGTTAGTATCTGGGACCTTGTAGATGGACGGCGGAGGTCTTACCAGCTGCGCCAACCACGTTGCTGTTTGCGTTAGGCGAACTTATTTGTTTACTTTTTGCTTTATGAGCATAAGCTAAATCCGTTTCCGAGCCTAGTGGCCCATGGGGCCAGCGTTTATCTCCGGTTTCTGTAGTGTTAAGCGGATGAGAGTCCTTGACTCTCCCTGGACAGGAGACTAATTCATCGTGAGTAAGCTTTGGCGTAAAAGAAGGTCACACAAATGTTCAAATTTCGACAGAGCCGAGGAATCGAAACCGGGGACCTTGTGGTTGGAAGGCATAGATCTTAGAAACTGCGGCAACTACGCTGCCGTTGCTTTATGAGCATAATATGACATAAATTAAACTTAATGTTTTAAACAAAACATGTGTATGTTTAGTTAGAACATAACACAATAACAAGTCAAGTGAAAGTTTCAATGGAATTATATGGAATATTTTCAGACTAATAAGGCCTTGAGACGAATGTATGTCTGAAGGCAACTTTTGCCACCTACCCATGAAGTCAATGTAAATTTTCAAGTTCTTAACCTTCAATTCTAAAAAAAACGTTAAATTTCACTGAATACTAGCTGTGCTATGCTCTGTTGAAATATGGGCCTATTTTGTTTTATCCTGAAAGTTGAATTTATGCTAATGAGGAAAAATGCAAACAATTAACCTAAAATCCACCTATGCCTATAGGATAGCGCTGCCTCTACAAAAAATGGCCCTCACCCATTCAACGCTACAGCATCCAAACCATTTATTACATAGTCTGTTATTGAATACCTTCTTTTAAAGTGTCTATACGACCTACAGAATTTTTGTGTTATTGCTAACTTTATATTGAATCAACAAGTATTCCCAAAAATGTTTTTCGGTTCCGCAACTTCTTCGCTACAAAATCGTCCTTTAAAGTTCCCGCGCCGGCCACGCCCAACGAAGATGACCGGGAGTTAACTGTTCTGTTCTGGACCCAGACTTAGTAACTCCCGGTCATCTTTGTTGGGCGTGGACGGCGCGGGAACTTTAAAGCTCGATTTTGTGGCGAAAATATGCCGGAATTGAAAAAAAAAATTTAGAATACCCTTCTACGCTTTCTAGAGATACCAAAATCGAAAAAAAAAACGCTGTTCGCCATATAGACACATTAAAAATTGAACAAAACCTATTCTAGTAAAAGCCGAACGAATATTTAGCAGTTGAGCTAAATTCAGAAATGTTTGATTGATTAATTATTCGTTGAACAGTTTATGGCGAGTTGGCCAAAAGTTTGGTTTATGAATACTCAAGATTGAAATTTTTTTTACTATCGCCGTAAGAAATGCAAGAAGCTGGCGTTTTGAAGGCCCAATACTTAAAACGTCACCTCCTCATACTATAAATGTCAAAAATAATAAAATGCTCATTATGGATTTGTCTAAAGTACGCGTTATGATCGATAAGGTTACCGTGATGCTGAATGTGGTTGGATCACAGTTGAAGAGGAAATCACTCATGATGACAATCAGCTCCATGGCCGTGGAAGTAAGGTTCCTCCGAGAACAGCTTTATTTTTGGTCATTTATGCTCCAAAGAGAGGTATCCTAGAGGTAAGCTGTACTGCACCAAACTATAGGCGATAATAAGTTTTACTTAAAGCCAATAACCATACTGTCAACCTTGTCCTAATCTGATTGGCTTGCATAATGCTAAAATAATAAAAATAAAAAGCTTTATCAACCAAATTTTCTCTTCTTCTTCTTCTTCTCTTTCTCCTTCTCCTTCTCCTTCTCCTTCTCCTTCTCCTCCTTCTCCTTCTCCTTCTCCTTCTCCTTCTCCTTCTCCTTCTCCTTCTCCTTCTCCTTCTCCTTCTCCTTCTCCT
>JAOEHV020478174.1:0-10037 GCA_025447995.2 Isaurus tuberculatus | reverse complement strand
CTTCTTCTTCTTCTTCTTCTTCTTCTTCTTCTTCTTCTTCTTCTTCTTCTTCTTCTGTGGTGCCCTCAACAATGATATGTTTTGTCAAAGCAAAACCCGATGCAATTCACCTCCAGCTAATATCTACGCGCAGGGCGTTAAGGTTAATGTTTCCAGGGAGGTTCTTAGTCCACCTGGTGCACGTTATTTCTTGGTTTTGCCACTGTGGCTCAGCTCTTTAATGGTATCCCATCTGACTTCATTGAGAAGAAGAGTTAGCTCTAACAGTTTGACACTGTTCCCTCTGCGCAACACACCAACACCACAAAATACAAAGTAAATTTTAAAAGTGCTAAAATCATGCCCGTGAGGCCTGTTTAGACAATTTTGTGGTGTTGGTGTGTTGCGCAGAGGGATACACATGCGCATTTCTTGAAGAGGAAATTAAAACAGAATTAAAATGTTTTTTTTTCTGCCGCAATTAAACTTCTTAAAACATATGAAGTTATTTACTATAATACTATTTTTCGTTATTCCGCCCAGGCCTTACAGTACCTTTTCCGCATTTTAGATGTCCAGGTTAGTAGAGATTGTTTTTTAGTAAGTTCAATGCAACTTTTAAACGACTTTGCCTACTAGTAGCCTTCTTTTCTTATCTCCTCCTACAAATAGCCCTACTCAGCGTTTGGATTTTTTATCGTTAATGTTAAGAAATGAACATTATAATTTACTAAAATGTTATTGAATATAAGATAAAGTTTCGATAATAAAAAAAGATGATGACCATGATTGTGTTGGTGGTCGTGATGTTGATGATGATGATGATGATTGTGATGTTGATCATGGTGATGATAATGTTGGTGGTAGTGATGATAATGATGATATAGTGATGTAATGATAGTGATGATGATGATGATGTAGTGATGATGTGGTGGTGGTGGTGATGATCATGATGTATTGATTGTGGTGGTGATGATCGTAGTTTGTTGTCGTCATTTAGTCCGTGTCCACACGAATGCTTTTTAAAAGTATCCGTTTTGAGTGTCATCGAAAATGCCTTGATTATCCGCGCCCATCGTTTTCAGTTTCCAGAGTAATACGTCCGAAAACCCTGAAATACTAGGAACAAGTTAACTTACGTTGCAAAGAAGACGTCAGCGTGCTAGTTTTGGAAAGAAGAACTTGACTCGTGAGAACATATGCGTTTTTAAATGAAAACGCATTAGTGTGGACCGAGAGAATACCGATAATTGACAGTTAAGCATCACTGTAGATTTTACAATACAAAATAAATGTAGACTTACAAAAGTATCATTTTAGATCTATTTAGATTTGAAATCTCGACGAGATGTGATAGATTACTAAAGGTTTTTGTTGTAGATGTTTGGTGTTTGTTTCAAATCGCAGATAATCATTGCACATCTCAATGTTAGAATTAGTCTCTGTAAGTAGTTAAAATGAAATTTATTTTGTCTCTTTTTCGTCTTCAGAACGTTGGCCATCTGAACGTCTTTTCACTTAACTATTTCTTCAGGGTAAGTGAGAGACTTTTTTTTTCTTTTTTCTGTACCTATTGCTTAAAAGAAGTCTGTATTAACAAACAGTTTTTGTACAAATGGCTAGTTTATTGTTGACAAAGCTTATGACTGTATAGGTTATTGTTGAGAAAGCTTATGACTGTAGGTTATTGTTGACAACACTTTTGACGGTAGTTTATGGTTGACAACATCTGTAACTGTAGTTTATGGTTGACAACATTTGTAACTGTAGTTTATGGCTGATAACAGGCGATACAAGAAGAGATGAAAAAACACGGACATGAACCTGTAAAGTTTCTTGATGTCAAGGATGAAATATTTGATATGCTAAAACCAACGGATCCTTACAAAATCACGCTCCAGGATCTAATTAACAGGTCAGATACTATTACACAAGAGTTATTAAAGAAAATAATTAAACGTGTAGCTAGTCGCGATCAACAAACATAGCCTTCTCGAATGTTCAAAACTAAAACTACTGACCGTTTAACAGTTACAAGCGTTCCGTGTTCAAAGTCTTTGAGTCATTGGTTCAAGTCAATTAGGAACTTTAAGCGGGACTTCAAGCAATGAGGACGGCAACGGCGACGGCAAGAAAACAATAGTAAATACAATAACTGCACGTTGGAATGCATCGAGCTGAGCACCTGCACGTAGTTGTCGGTAAAAACAGAACGTGAAAAGACCTATTTTGAGTTCTGGGAACGACGTGGTCGTGATAAAAATATTCTCGGTATTTCTTTATCTTCAAGGAGGAACTTTTAGTCGTTTTCGTTTCACAATGTTTAAGATGGAGAAAGTAAAACCCTAATGATCTACACAAAGTAAAGAGCAAATAAAAAATATATTTTTTCTGAGCCGTCGTCGTTGGCGTCGCCGTTGTCGTTGCTTAAAGTCCCTAATGACTAACCCTCGCAACGTCAGCTTTTTATGTTACCTACGGCAATAATTAAACATTTCATCCAAGAAAAACTGATGTTTCGGACTGTAGTCCTTCGTCGGAGTACAGTCCGAAACGTCAGTTTTTCTTATTCTTCCACGGTGTATAACTTAAAAATTTATCAAACTGTTTCTATAGAAACACCGACGCAGCATCCGATTTTATCACATTTCATCCAAGAGTTGTTTTAATCATGTTTTATTACCTAATCGCTAACGCAATTCAATAGTTTTTTAAAACACTGTTCAACTGGGCAAGAAAGATAACCGTGCTGAAATCTCGATGTTTTATTTTCAGTGGACAAGGCGAGACAGTTACAAGCATTCTGATTGACCTAAACGGCTTCTGGACGTACGAAAATCGAGAGCTGCTGGTGCAGGAGAATAACGAAGATTGAAATAAGTTAGGGAACGGGAGATTTTAAGGAAGGAAACGGGACTGATCGCGAGGAAGCTTTTTGGGCATGGATACAACCGATAATCTTCTTCCAACGATAGAACATTAACTTATTGGGTGATAGGACCCAGTGAAGAGCATATTATTTACTTTCACCCGACATCCAGGACATAGAATTTCCAGATGGTTGCAACCCAAGCGCTCGGTCGAGCAACTTTATTACTAAAAGTTCTTTTCGTACCTCAATTTGTGCATGCGCATGTTATATTTGGAGGTGATAGGCCTAAACGACATTTTTTACAATCCCGTTTTATTTTGTGTTTTTTTAAACTCCCACGTTTCGCTCGTTACATTGGATATGTGTTGTTAGCTTTTTGCTTTTTAAAAACAAGCTAGAGTATGTTGTTGAAGAAATCCGATCGTTTATATGAAACAAGTTGTTGCGGAAAGATCTTATAATGTTTGTTGGTACTTTATTTGGTTTTGAGTTGACCTACCGGTTTTGGTTTGTTTATCTTTGTCAAAATATAAAACCATTTATGCGCGGCGGGTTCATGTTTGAAGAGCCATTATTTGATTTGTTCTTAAATGACATTGTTGACAAATATTTCGTAAATAACCATTTTAGCTTTTAAAGCTGTTTCTATGTTTGTAATGACCTTGGTTGTTAAGTAGAAGTTTGTCTTCTTATTTCGGCGTTATTTTGTTTTTGATGACTGAAAGTAAAGCATCGATGAGTTAAAGCGGAAACTTCCAGTGCTTAAGATTTTTTTGGTAAAGATTGGATTCCATCAGTCGTTCATAAATGGGAAGGACGGAGGACGTCCTATAGTGTAATTAGTTTCTTGCAATTCATGAAATCTCGAACTCGGCCCGACCGTGTCTGCTTGTATAAACTTAGTCTTCCTAAGTATGAAAAATATCTACCGGCACGGAGGACCTACATTGGGTTTTTGCAGCAAAAGTTAGGGATCTTATGCCTGTCCCTGGGGCCGGGCGATTTTTTTTTCCAGCCCACTTCCCACGCGCATCATGTTCTGCGCAGATTAAAATGACGTCATCATTTGAGGCCCAAGAGGAACCATATCATTGTAACGAGCAGAGGCCAAGATTATAGAGACGCTTTAGTGTGCTTTATGAATGACTGAGTGAAACTCACACAAAGTCAAAATATATAAATTACCATGAGCGCTCTCAGCAGCTGATCTCGACATTTTTCGGAAACCCTTGCACCTACTTAAACACTGGAAGAGAGCGTTTAAATAACAGTTGTTGGTAATGTTTCGAATTCCCGTGTCAAAGGCATGTTTTCAAGCGACTCAAAATAATTTTCTATTTTGAAAGAAAACCGCGAAAAAAGAATTTAATTTTCAGGGAAAATCAAGATCTTTCATAAGTTACAAAATAATGTTCCTCCGGGACCCTTTCTGTTTCTTTACACCAGTCTCCACTCATCTCGCATGCTTACGTCATTTTAATCTGCGCAGAACATGATGCGCGTGGGAAGTGGGCTGGAAAAAAAAAATCGCCCGGGCCGGAACAGATTTTAGAATTTCAGATTTCGGGAGCATGCGTAGAACCGTGACCATGCCCCTTTAAAACAATTTTGTGTACCGTATTCCCTTTTTAGGGTATAGATCCCATTAACCTTACCTTTTTTTCTTGTCATTCGTGTTTTGCACTTTTGAACCACCGTACATGGGAGTAAAATGAATTTTGTTCGGAATATTTATTATTTGCTCCCGCAGATATTCTATTAACTACTTCAACAATTTAACAATTGGGTTAGGTTTGAGTCATTAAAGCGACGGGGTGCAAGAGTCTAGTTCATTATTACAAAAAGCAGCAAGTAATGTAAACGAATTAATAAAATACCTTTAATTTTTAAACGGTTTTATTTTCCCATGTCGTTTCGTCAAACCCCTAACTTCTCTCTAAATAGATGTTTTTTTTTCTTTTTTGCACACTTAACCATTTCAACGTTGGAATGTTTGATCATTACCGTAAAAATTGAAAGAATCTGACGTTTTGAGCGATGCTCCTGACAAAGGGCTATTGCTTGAAATGTCGGCTCTTCACTGCTTATGGCAACGTTCGAAAAATTTCAACTTCAAGTTTTCTGAATAATCTACTGCCTGATGCATCTTAATAGTTCTTTCTTGGACATCAAATTATGATTTTTTTAGTCTTTAAAGAATCACCACTTTTCATAATGAGTTAAAATCCATAATTTAGGCAATCAAAATCAAAGACTTCTCTTTTCTTTGATTATTACCACCGTGGAATCCCGGTTATAAGGCCTGGGTTTATACAATTTCGTAAGGGTTTTTCGGTGGGCCTATAATCGGAAGGGCTTATAACCCGGGGGGGCTTATAACCCGGGGGGCTTATAAGGAGGGTAAAAACTTCTGAAGTCCGTTCTATTAAAAATATGAATTTTTTGTCGATGTCTACTTTCGATTAAACAAGATTAACGCAACCCGGTATAGAGGGGGTGTATAACTGTTTTTTATTGACAGACAGGTAAGCTTATATACGATTAGCAGATAGGTGGGCCTATAATCGTTGGGGCTTATAATCGGGATTCTACGGTAGTTCAACATTAGTTTGCTTAGTGACTTCGCTGGGCTGCCTGTGATCTTTTTAGCTGGGCTGCCTGTGATCTCTTTAGCTGGGCCCAAAGCGGATATAAACCTATATCCACCATGTCGGTTGTAAGGAGCAGATTCTCAGATGTCGAAATACCGGAAGATATTACTTTCCATGAGCTCGTTTTGAGACATTTCGATAACTATGGGAATCGGAAGGCTATTGTAAGTATTCATGTTAACAACCATCTTGTAAACCTACATCTACAAGTATCTTAATTAGACCGGCATGGCGGCAATATACAAGATAAGTTGAAGTAAAGAGATAACTAGTATGAAGTAAAAAATTGAAATGGCCTGCATATCAAAACAGAAAAACTCATTATCAGGGAGTTTTAGAACTAAAACTGAGTGGTTTTTTATGTTTCGAGACTGTATTTTTGTAGATTCATGCAATATTTTCTTGTTTCTGCAAAGCGATTCAGAATGATCTGAATTTAAACATTTACTACCAGTGGAAGACATTTTGATGGACAAATAATCGTTCAAGAATAGAAGATTTTATTTTCCCTGCAAAATTTCTACTGATATGAAGTGAGTCTTAACTTAGTTGAAATTATTTGTAACTATATTTTAAAAAGCTGCGAAGACAATTGACCCCATAAAGGGCTGTGTTGCTGTCGACCTTGTTATATCAATATATGACCGTGGAGGTAGGAGAATAACTCTAAAATTGAGACGCCATGTTGGAAGAAAATGAAAGTGAAGATCAAAAGGAAAGTAAACTAGGCACTTCACGATTTCGTGATGTCCGAAAACTTTGGAATTTTCGTGCCTGTCTTTAATGTTAACATCAACTCACTTGATTGTTGTCGTATGCATGGCTGGTCATGCGGTTACGCAATCAAGTTTTAGTTGACTACATTCTTTTCATTTTATGCAAAATTTTAGAGATCAAGAGTTCATTTGTTACGTTGATGCTTTTTAAAAGTTTTAACATTTCAATGCAATCTATATCCAGATGTTTATGATTTGAATGTATATACTATGTTCAAGGACGAGAATTTGCATACTTTTAAAGTGTCTAATTTTTACCAAAATCTTGATGAAAACTGCGACTCCTTTTATTACATACATGTTTCGGCAGTACTACTGCCATCGTCAGTGTAACTCATTAGATAATCGTAAGCGAGTAAGATAAAAAATATTAGCATATAGAAAACAATAGAAAACTATGAGTTATATTAGTCGTGGTTACACGAGCTAATGGTTTCCCACGGGGAATTTGCCTTTGGTTTGGGTTCGCCTCGGGTTTCCGGTCGTTTGACAGGTCTCAGTTACACAGCAAATGTTTGTCCACGGTAAAATTTGATCCCGCTTCGAACGAGGTTTACAAAAACAAAGCAATCAAAGAGAAATACTCACAGAGAAGCTCGGAAATACGCCATCAAGATGTTGATTCCTGTATCTTTTACAAATGGTAAAATTTGAGCGCGAACTAGAGCCAAATATAACACACAGCATGCAACCTGTCATATAGCGCTTCCTGTATTTGTCATTAGTTGATTTGTGATTGGTTGAATACGGTTCAGGTCATGGGGAAATCTTTTGTTCTTTTTGATGTATCCATAGTTACTACCCGAAGGTAAATTCCCCCGTTCACACATAAACACAGACTACCCACGGGTAAAATGAGAGTTCCCCACGGGTAAAACAACCAGTGTAACCACAGCTATTATAAAGAAAGCTTCAGATTAATATGTTTAACTTGGCTATTTAAACTGGGGTTTTCACGCTTATTGGCCGTGCAGCCGGCATTTTGAAGCAAAATGCAGCGTCATTCAAACGCAATGAAATAAAGCAGAGAGTTTTCTGACAAAAAAAAAAACTTCAGGGATCTCCGCTTTTCCTTCCTCCATAGTAACAACTTTCACGCCAAAAGCAAAACCGCTTTTAAAAACATCAGCCTCTGGCTCGGGAGATTGGGCAACCACTCCCTGCGCATAAAGGCGTTAAATAAAGTATTTATTTATAATTAGGTCGCGCCTTGGTTTTTATTAGTTTTCTTTTTGTAAACAGGATATGTTGTTTTACGGCTCTTTTTGACGTATGTTATATATTTTTAACGGAGTTGCAGTTCTGTAAGTTAAAAAGGATTAGCTCGCTGGAAGCACATGCGTTCCCTGAACTGATGAACGGTGTATGTTAAAGTCGGACTTGTTGTTGGGAAACCAGCATCTCTACAAATGGAAACTATAATCAAGGTTAGAGTAGGGTCACCAGAGCTAGTTTTCAAGAGAAATAAAACCTTCGTTACATAATGGTAATTGAAGTGAGTGGAGTGCGATTTGGTCGGAAATCAATGAGAGCTTTTCACTTTTTTTTCTTTCTATTACATATAATAATTCTGCCCTCACACCGCCTGCCTAGACTAGCTCTGCTATTTCCAGGCGGTGTGATAACTGTAACACATCTGATAAAAATAACAAAGTTGAAGTTGAAGTTGAACGCGAGCGCGCAGCGCGAGTTCGATTTGAAGTCACAAGTATGATCTCAGACCAAAATTGTATTCCACTCAGTTCAATTACCAATTAATTATATCCATTCGGAAATCTTTGTAGAAGGTAGGGATCATTGTTCATGAAAGATTGTAAGTCATTTAAATCTATGTCATCCATTTTTCTTCAGCTGTAATTTGGAGCAAGAAAAAAATCAAAATTTTCCTGATGATGTCATTCTTTTTGCATCATTTTTTCCTGCACTTTGATTGGCTGCTTCATCTTTTTCTGCTGTGTGATTGGTTGATCAAAATTGTGCGATTACAGACTCAAAATAATGCAGTTTATGCTAAACTCATGATGTCAGGAACCAATCAAATTGCAGGAATTAACAGTGATTTCAGAATGGATATAATTAATCTGATAATTAACGAGTTATTTTTATTTAATATTAGATGGATGGTGTTACAGGGCGATCTTACACCTACAGCCAAATCAAAACACATGTGAGGAGTTTTGGATCAGCTCTTGTTAAAAGGGGCTTCAGAAAAGGAGATGTTCTGTCCATATATCTCCCCAACATACCAGAGTACATTATTGTCTTTTATGGAGTTCTCTCACTTGGTGGTACAGTAACCACAGTAAACCCAGTTAATACAGAACGAGAGTTGCTGTATCAGCTAAAGGATAGCGGTGCCAAATTTCTAGTTACACTACCTCAACTTGCAGACAAAGCGATTTCTACCGCAAAGAAAGCGGGTGTGAAAAACGTTTTTGTATTTGGAAGAGTTGAGAATTGCGAATCGGCTTGGGATCTGCTGAAAGATGACGGACAAGATTTTCCCACCCATGTGAGAATCAATACCAAAGAAGATGTTTGTGTCTTGCCTTATTCTAGTGGTACCACGGGTATCCCGAAGGGAGTAATGTTAACACATTACAATTTAGTCGGTTATTATACGATGGTAGAAGCTTTTCAAAAAGCAGATACAAAACATGAAGCACCCGATGATTTCCCAGCTAGTCTTGGATTGTTGCCCTTTTATCACGCATACGGCATGCTAGTTTTACTCGCTGGTTGCATGACCAAAGGCTTTCTTGTGATAGCTTTACAAAAGTTTGAACCGGAGCTTTTTCTGAAGTACATACAAGATTACAAGGTTTGTAATAAATTGTAGTAAAGTGTGCACGAAGTATTTGCTTAATTGATTTACTGTTGCAGCTGAACGTGGCGCTGTGACGAAAGAAGGGCCGCAGAGGTGTTCGACAATCGGGTATTGAACCGGGTTGGTGGTCGGAGATTGTCTTCGTGCTGAGATTATATTTTGAAAAGTATTAATGATGGAATTTCGAGCAATTCAAAATTCCTATCCCGAACGCTATTTAAGTTGACGCATGCGTAGTTGTCAAGATTCAATCTCAGCACGATGGCAATCTCAGACCGTGTACCGCCACACTGGGACCTTTACTTGGCAGCCAAGTGACCCAAGCTTTAGCGGTGGTCAGTAGTCGGGGGGCTGCTTTCATGATACCAGAACGATTTTTGTTCCATGATAAAGTTCGTTTTGCATTCACAAGAAAAATCAACCGGTTAAGTAATCGAAAAGCTTCACGACCAGTTTATGCCAGAACTATATTTTTCGCGGTAACTGGAAAGCATGAACATGCCCGATACTATAGACTAGGCTGTTTTTTATTTCTGCACAGTATTCGCTTTCAACTTCAGTTTTAGCAGAGTGAATTTTCATAGGAGAACGAGATTTTCATTCGGATTGAAAACTACGTGGAAGAAACTCATATTGGAATGAATCTTACGGAAACAAAGTTTCGACAGAACAGAGAAATATTAAACTCTTCCCGGAAAGAATGTAATTTATGTATCATATAAACAGCCCCGTAGATTACAATACATCTTGTCAAACGTTTCTTTCCACAGTCTTCATTTGCAGTTGTTTCCCCTCACTCAATCGCTCAAATCCGAACACTAGTACTGTGTTTTTTAACGTAATATATCAAATACAAGAGACAGTGTTTTATCACATTTCAAAACACTGAGAAGAAAGTTGAAAATACGACGCGCAGCGGAGTATTTTTGACG
>JAOEHV020478064.1:0-10038 GCA_025447995.2 Isaurus tuberculatus | reverse complement strand
TAAGAAAGATTGAATTTTTTAAGTTAGTACCATAGTCTGTGGCCGGTTTTGGCCGGTTTAGGAGTTAAAGGGTTAAAATTATTCAGGCATATAGAGAGAAATCTGCAGTTGGTAACTGTTAATATAACATTGTAAATAAAGTCTTATTATGATGTTTATGCAAGTGTTTTTCTGTGTCAAAATGGGTTAAAAATCGTGTTAATTTATAGCTGTGAAATGATTTCAAGGTTTACACAAAAAAATGAAACATTTGGGTTTATACCATGCAATTGCTAAGAAGATATTTCAAAAATGTTGGCTGCAATGACAAACAGTTTTACTTGTAAAACTTCCTTTTTTTGCTTGATTGCCGTTTTCTGCCTGCAAGTTGTTTAGTTCTAATCATTTCTATTAAATGTATAAAGGATTAAGTTAGATGGTGTTTTACCTTGAAAATTTCATGAGAGTTTTTCATAATTTTAGATTTTTTGTAGTCTGATTTCCGGCATTTTTGAAATATACTTTAATTTGAGCCCTCAGAGTTGCTAAGTGAGGGCTTAAATTCTTAGCCAGCCTTAAATTTTATATAAGAAAATGATAAGTCTCTTGTTAAGACCACTGCCTTTTGACCACAAGGCCTCAGTTTTAATCCCTGACTCTGGCAAGATAATAATCATGGAAACTTTATTGTCATTATGCCTTTTTACAATTGTAAATCTCGCTTATGACAGGTAATTTACAACTGACTACTTGAATCGATTATAAACAAACTGAAGAGAATATTACATTACTTTAATTGTCTTAAACGCCTTGATCAGTTCATGTTCACTGAAGTAACTTTGGATTATGATACAATTATAGGAATACTTAATATATAGGCTCAAAACTTAGGGCGAGTCCTTTCATATGTTTATGTTCAGTATTTGCTCTTTAGCAATTGATCCTATTAACCAAACGTAATATTGCAAACGTACAAAAGAAACCAAATGTTAAGGCGTTTGAGGTTTTTTTTTTAAACAAACTGTCGATTTCTTCCACATGGCTTTCCGGAGAAACGTCACAGCCGTCAACCCCCCCCCCCCATCCCCTAACGTACATATGACGTTTCTTGTGGGTAAAATCGATACAGTGACGCTTCCCTAAGTGATTAGACCTTCATTTTTCTCGGATAAGGACGTTAAACCGTGGGAAATATCTCTTGACACTAAAATCGGGATTTTGAAAGAGCCCAAGTTGCAGTTGTCTAAATAAGCAGATGTACAGATGTGTAGGGTAGGTGGCGTGGTTGGTGCAGTTGGTAAGATATCTGCCTTCCAGGAACAAGGACCCAGGTTCGATTCCTCGGCTAATTAGAACATTTGTGTGACCTTTTCCGCCAAAGCTAACTCAGCTTTCCATCCTTACTAGGTCGATAAATGAGTACCAGCTTCGGATGGGAGCTAAACCTGCGATGGATTAGTGTCCCGTCCAGGGGGAGTCAATGACTCTCATTCGCTTAACACAACGGAAACCGGAAATAAGCGCCGGCTCCAATGGGCCACTAGGCTCGGAAAAGGATTTAGCTTTTAGTATGTGCCCTACCTGTCTACGGACCTGGTTTGTGAACACGACGAAAAACCTGTTTCTGCCAAACTTGAAAGACGAATTTAATTTTCCAATCCTAATTGAATATTTGTTGAAAAAAAATTTTTAAATTTTAAACTTAAAAGTGAACATGAACTTAAAAGTGTGTCGGCGTTTAAGTAAAAATACGTGATTAATCAACACTAGCTTGCTATGGTTAATCATTGCTTAAATACTGTAGGAAGGTCACAATTCGAGCATTAGCTCTTCGTAAATGCAAAACATTAACTAAATTCTTCTTGCACATTAAGAATGCTGGTTTGGTTAGCCATAATAATGTGTTTCTATTACTGCAACTTCATGGTCCTATAAACTTCATTCGTGTTTTAAAAATAAGAACACTTCTTGAAAGTTTGGTCAGCGGAATACAGCGATGCATGAGAGCGAGGTTGTGTACAGGAGCTCACCATGACAACGTGGGCCGCGCATGAACAAACAACGGGGACTTGGCGCAAATTCACCTAGCGACAGCCACTTGTTCACTTAGTACAACAGACCATAAGAAAGGCTAGGAAGTGAGGTTCTTTCTCCCTTATTTTTCCATTTTTCTTTCACCAAGTTGAAAAAAAAGAGTTAAAAAATGTTTAAGAACACTTTTCAATCGGGATTCTTGTCGATATTATACAGTATTGGAAGTAAACCGCTGCATATTTGGGATAAAAAGGTATTTTACTACATGTGATTTATTAGGAGTCAGTTACTAACTGTAGCCCATGTGCCAATGAATTTTCCGTGTTCTTTTATGAAATTTTACTGATTAATCATCTTTTTTCAAGGTACGAAACGGACATATAAAAAGAATAACAGATAACGATATTCAGTCCCTAGTTTTGGAAATAGTTGGAACTAATGTCAGGTGAGTTGAGTTGAATTTAGTGGCGCGTACGTATGCAGTCAGTTATCAGTAAAAAATTGAAGTACTTAATTTGTTTTGCGCCTTGTTTGTTATTTCTATTTGATTTTGCTCTAACACTTATGAATGCCATTGCGACTTTAAATTATTTTTAAGTTCAGTGTTTCTTTTTTTTCTCTCAGTACAACATTCATCACATGCCCGGTCGATCCAAAGAAGACTCTCGGAATCAAACTACCGTTTCTTGTGATGATCATAAAAAATCTGAAGAAATATTTCACATTTGAAGTCCAGGTAAGAATAAAGTACTGGTTTCTCGTGTTCTATCGGAATTTTTATTGCAGTAACTCATTTTATGTGGTTCAGCGTAAACGGATTAAACTTCATGTGTTTTGTTGACACTTCAGGTCCTAGACGACAAGAACGTAAGAAGAAGGTTTCGTGCCTCAAATTACCAATCGACCACAAGAGTTAAACCATTTATTTGTACGATGCCAATGAGACTTGATGATGGATGGAATCAGATCCAGGTATATACTTTTATTTATTTTTTCCTTTCTTGCAAATGCCCAAGCTTATGGTCAGTTTGTTGTGCCGTTTTGTTTGCAGATTTATAAATTGTAGAGGTCCGGGAAATCTACTCAAATATTCACAAAAAACCTTAATTATCGTTTTCTTTCTTTCTTTATGTTTAATACTTGGAAACCGTACATAGAGTTATCTCACATGAATTTTCGTTATGGTAACTTTTTTAAATTATTTCATTTTTATCAGTATATATTTCATAACTCTTAACATAATTTGATGGTGTTGCCCGGAACCTGTTAAAAAAAGTTCCTTGATTTCTAACATAAAATCATGGTTTGTGTTGTCTACCAACAGTTCAATCTTTCGGATTTCACTCGCCGTGCCTACGGTACAAACTACATTGAAACCTTG
Source organism: Isaurus tuberculatus (assembly GCA_025447995.2). Taxonomy (NCBI): domain Eukaryota; kingdom Metazoa; phylum Cnidaria; class Anthozoa; order Zoantharia; family Zoanthidae; genus Isaurus; species Isaurus tuberculatus. The sequence goes on along the minus strand of JAOEHV020478064.1, from coordinate 6,644 downwards.
AGAGTTCAGGTAAGATCACCTTCTTCTAATCTTTTTTAATAAATAAACAAATAAATGCAATGATCTGTAGCAACGAAAAATTCTTACAACATAATTTTACCGAGTTTTAAAATACTATTAAGACACAGTGCATGATTTTCTCCTGTACTTTGTTAGTCATTTCATATTTGTCTTTCAGTTGTTTTTCGATTTCAATGTCTTTTAGTTTTTGAAAATAATTTAAGAAACAAATACAAATGTGGATGAAGTTAATTTCCTGTTAGCATTAACACTAATTAATATTTGCCTTACAAAAAGCGAAACGAAAGCAAAGTTGAATCAGTTTTTCCTCTTCGAAAAAATACAAAATTTATTGTTGTTGTAAAAAGTCAGATTTATCGTATAGAAAACGATCATAATTAAAACTTCTTTTGTCATTCTCCTCTTTTCAATTTTGACAATTTTTAAGTCAATTTCACTTTTAATGTTCAGTTTAGATTTTCCGATTTAATTATTTAATATTTTATTAGAATATTAGCTGAAAGAATAAAGAAAAATAAAAAGATGTCAAAGCGAAATCTAGTCTACAGTGTTATTAAAATTTCAATGTGATTAGATTAATACCAGTGTTAAAGTTTAATGACGTACTAAATATATTTTATAAAAATGAGAATTCCTTGTGTTTAATTATTAAAGATCCATGCCAACTGCCGAATTCGCCGAGTGTACTTCTCTGATCGACTATATTCAGAAGATGAACTACCAGCTGAATTCAAACTGTACCTTCCAGTTCAAAATAAAAGCAAGGTACACTAATGCTTCATTTCTACACTTTCACTAACATTTCATGATTGACTGAAATTATAATCTTCATAAACATATATAAACATGTCTTACATTGTAAGCCCTTTGTTAGATTGATGTGAAGATTAGAAAAGTATTTACAGGACTAATTAGAATTGAGCTAAAATTTAATTAAAATTTTCAATTAGTTTCCTCTGAAGAATTTGAGGCAAAGTATTGTGTGTTGAAAGCTGCTTTCTGCAGTTATGGTTTGTCGCATGTTGAAGCTACCTTTTAAAAACTTCAGATCTTTGATTTTACAATTTTTAACTTTCAGTAGCATAAGGCCACACTTTAATTCTTATAATATCTTTATCATATAAAAAATTTCAGTTTTTACTTGTTGTTCCTCTGACAGCAATTAATTAATATTTTTAAATTTCCTCGCTCAGAGGAAGCTTTTGTGTAAACATTGGTCTTGCTAATACATAATCTTAGCTGTAATCCTGGTACAGATAGTTTAAAATAATATAAGTATCCATGTCTTAATTTTTGGACCCATGTTTTGAATGAGGGATTTAGAAAATAATTGGTATTTCAACAAATTTGGAAAATGATAATTATTACTGGTAAAAAAAGTTGATTAAAAAATTACATATTAGGTTTGTACTTCATATTTTTTTATTAATTTTTTTTGCTGGCGATTTGATGAATGTACTACAAAATACTGACATCAGTAAATTATAGAAACTGTAAAATTGGTTCCACTAACTTAATGACAAAAAATTTTGTAGTTCAGTACCGGTAATATCTACGTTCTTAACTTGATAAGTCCATAATTACAAGAAAAGAATTTATTTTGTTTGGTCATCATATAGTTTTTGTGCAAAGACTAAGTAATGTATTTTTTGTTTCTTCTGTTCATTAATTTTGTGATTTGTTTCTTTTTTTCAGCAATGACAAACTGGATAAAAGACATTTTAAAGGGAGGGAGGGATGAAATATCTTGTTTTATCATTTCACAATACATTTCTTTAAAGATATTTTTGGTTGGAATATTTCCAACTATTACTCAACAGTATTTGAAAGCAAACCTCAAAACATTGTAAAAAGTGAAAAATTTTATAATATCCATTGCAAGTATTTCCAGGCAAGCTTAGAAGTGATATTAGTCAAACAGGAACTGTTTTTAAAAAGTAACTTTATTGTATATTTGTTACACTTCTGTGTTGAAACTGATCTTTACTATTTGTAAATATGAATATTGCAAAATAAATGGATATTTGTTGACAAAACACTTGACTTCTTTAATACTGTTTATTGTTGTATTTTCTATTATCTCCTGTTGTGTCATCTTAATCAACATCTTCATCTTTTTATTGCTATGCAGTTTCAGAGAAAGTCTTACATTAAAATGATAACCTAATATTGGGAGTGTTAGGGCAATTAACTCACTCCCCAAATCTGCTCTATTCCCTGAAGTTCAGGGAGCTTCTGTCAATTTTGGCAAGTAAAAGCTTAAGTCTGGCCACTCGTGGAAAAGTCTATGTCACCTGTGTGAGGAGTGCCCTGCTATATACAAGCAAGTGCTGGCCCTTAAGTCTAGTGACTTGGAGAGGCTAAAGAGAAATGAGAGATCTATGTTCAGATGGCTGTGTAACATCAAGCCTGAGGACAGAGTGTGTACCTCGGCCTTATCTGAGGATATGCAGTCTGGAGAAGCCCTCCGAATATGGTGCCTGACTTGGTATGGACATGTACAGAGAAGTGACTCCTGGTTTAGCAAGATCATAGACTTTGAAGTAGCTGGAAAGAAGAGAATTTAAGGAAGACCTGGGGGGAATACTGTAATGAAAGATCTGGATGTGACGGAATTTAAGAAAGCTGATGCTCAAGAGCATAATAATCGCTGGAGAGCTGCTCTGCGGCACCATGCATCGTCGTACTTGCCGGAAAGTGGAAAGTAGATGTTAAAAACTGGATAGTAGTAGTAGTAGTAGTAACTAGTAGTAGCCCCCAAGTAGAAAATAGATGTTAAAAACTGGATAGTAGTAGTAGTAGTAGCCCCCAAAAATATGTTTTAGTACTGCAACAGAATGCCCACACCTGAATTTCCCCATTTACAGATGACAGTTTTCTTAAGAATTTCAGCTGATAAATAAAGAAAATTTTGAAAACAATTTTGAGAAGTAGAGATATTTGGACAGTTAGGAAATAGTCTGAGGAGAGGGTGAATTTGTTGATATTTGTGTCCATATCTATGCTAAAAAGCTAAATCCTTATACGAGCCTAGTGGCCCATGGAGCCGGCACTTATCTCCAGTTTCTGTAGTGTTAAGCGGATGAGAGTCACTGACTCCCCCTGGATGGGACACTAATCCATCGTAGGTTAGCTCCCAGCCAAAGCTGGTACTCATTTACCGACCTCGTAAGGATGGAAAGCTGAGTAAGCTTTGGCGGAAAAGAAGGTCACACAAATGTTCAATTTTTGGTACAGCCAAGGAATCGAACCTGGGACCTATGGTTCTGCCATTATTCTGAAGTATCTCCAAGAGCTCCACTTTAAATGTAAGGTAGTGACCCTTATCAACAGATATACTGGTATGAAAATACTGTTAAGATCACCAAGTACTCCCATAAATACTTGCACATCTGTCCATTGATTTTAGTAATGCCAGAAGTGTCACAGATAAACCAGCCTATCATAACAGATTATTCCTAGAGGTGTGGTACTCGATTGCCGACAACAATGTAGGGAATGATGATTTAAACATTCCAAACATTTACCATCCACTTTGCATACAAAACAATCCCAACAAATAGTTTACATCTAGCTAAAGCTAAGCTAAATCCTTTACGAGCCTAGTAGCCTGCGTAGCAAGCGTTTAACGAAATTTTGGACGCGCGGGAAATGGGGACAACAAAAGTATCGACCAAAATTTCGTTAAACGCTTGCTACGCAGGCTACGAGCCTAGTGGCCCATGGAGCCGGCGCTTATCTCCGGTTTCTGTAGTGTTAGGCGGATGAGAGTCGTAGACTCCCCCTGGACGGGAAACTAATCCATCTGTATACTTATTATTTATATTTGAAGTTTTTACAAATCATCATTTACTCCCTGATGAAGGTAGAAGTTACTACCAAAATGTTGGAGATTTTTAAGATCATTTTACATTTTAAGTCAGTGTCAAACAGTTTAATAATTTATTTAAACATATACTGGTAAACATTTCTTTTGGGCTTATTCCTGTACCCAATATTTTTCAAAAAATTAAATCAGACTTAACCCCCCTGGCTATGCCAAATAAGGATATGTTAATGTCTCATCTGTACATGCTGTTGCAAAGGTTGCAGTTGGGTGATTTTTTAAATTTTACTAAATTAATTTTTAAAGGGTGTGTATAAACGCTTAAAAGAGTGTTACATTTTATGTCAGACTCTGCCATTGTGAAAATATTACAATTATTAAAAAAATTAAAAGTTTAAAACTTTTTAATTATACTTATAGGGCAAAATGTGGTTTACACTTTTTGGCGCATTAAAATATGGGTGCCAATAGTTTTTATCTTTTCAAGGCTTGCAAAACACGATTTTTTGATAAGATGACCCCAGTATATAAAATATTGACAGTGTTACTGCAATGTAATGGATTGGATATACACTTTTTTTAAAGAACCAGTAAAATTTTGCTAAGCTTCAATGTTCTTATTTTGAGGGCAATTTCTGCCTCAAAATGTTCTTATTTTTATTCTTATTTGTAGCATTTGCCATTAACGTCTCCGCAATCCGCAAAGAAGTTTGTTATTTTTTTCACTTTAAAGTTCTACAAGATTACAGTACATCACTGAATGGAAACTTTGACGTTTAGCTTGCAACAAAATAAACAAGTATCTGAAACTACAGATGTGCAAGTTGCAATGTGCAAAGTATGTCGCATATAGTACACACACGGTCAATGCATTTTTTTTCTAATTAAATATTCTCAATACATTTCGATTTTAGCCTCGGTTTGTCCTTAATTTGTTCTTATTTTTTGGGCGATTTCAGCCTTAGCGTTTTTATCAAGTTTGTTCTTAAAAAAAATGGTATGGCTCGATGATTTAGTACCACCCAAAATTTTCGAGATTTTCAGAACACCGATATTTTCTTAGAAACTGCATGTATAGATCAAAATGTTTCATCGCTTTGATGGCTTTTTAAGCTTTATTAAGTTTTAGACTAGCGCCTTATTTATCTTTGATCATTCGCTACAAAAACTTGTATGCCGAAAACATAACGAAATAAAGTTTTGAAAAATGACGACGCAATTAGTCATTCGCAAAAGTAGAAGAATAATACTTTTTTTTGAAGCGCCATCATAACTTTTAAAAGCGTTCTCTGTGTATATTGATCGAATATGCTGGTATTTATCTGACCAAAACTTTAGTGTGAACTTGTTCTCATTTTTTGTGCAATATTTTTGTAAAAGTTGTTCTCGTATAAAAAATAGTATGTTGCATAATCGTACTTGCTATAAATGATATTTGCTGCAAAGTTTACCTAGTGTAATATTTTATCAAAAAGCAAAGCTATTTGATCTCTAGGAGGGTTTAAGTTGACATAAACGTCAAGAATAAAAACGATTTCATCTCCTGGACAGGCAACAAAGAAACCTTTGTTTTCAAACAATAGTAACCAACAATTGAATTTTTTAACGAATCGTCGACGAAATCCATCAAATCCCTCCACACAAAAAGATGCAAGAAGCGTCCATTACTGAACGAAATCGTTATTTTTAACGTGGATTAAAATGCCTAGTCAATTCCAAACAAACAAAAAGGAAGCTTGTTTTAGTTTACAGAAATGTCATACCGTTTTGGCATCGTAAATACCATTAAGGACTTTTTGATTTGTTTCCTTTTTATTCTTTGTTGAGAAATAGTAATTGTTCTCCGAAATCTCGGAAACCCGTCCACTAAAACATAACTTTCATTGTTCAATAGGTATTCGAAATATATATTCTCTTTTTTTAAATAAAACCTTTATAAAAAAAAAACCATATTAAATATGCTACAAACATAACCCATGCTTTAAGCGAAGAACTTTTATTTCGCACACTGTAAAAAATCGTGAAAAAGTTTCACGAATAATGTTCATCCGTGCAATTTGCAGCTTATCCGCCTGACTCTTAATTTTTCGTTATACAAATAAAAGCCACACAAAAATAATTACTGCTTACGTCGGAGCCAGTTAACTCTCGTTGACGATGTATAGTGAAAGACTAAAGCGAAAAAAATGAGTCAACAAAACGTATATAAACTTTAAGAAACTACCAATTTAAATTTTCAAACCTGAAGAAGGCTGGTTTGGCCAGCTGAAATATAGCTGTTTTTCTTAAAGTTTATATACGTTGTAATGACTCATTTTTTTCGCTTTACTCTTAATTTTTGCCAAGACAACTAAATTTCAAACATCTTTTAAGTACAATGCCGCCAAATCCTGGAACACTCAGGATCCTGGAACAATCACGAAATTTTAATTAAATTTTGGAGTAAGGTGTATAACAAAGGGTGTATCTCGCGCGTTTTTAGACAGATAATTACTGACGACAAGGCAAATAGAACTTCAAATGCACAGCATAAAAGAATTATGAAGTAATAAGAATCCACGCGCCAACAAATACACCCCCAATACTCACAATTATGTATTAGATTATTTTCAAAACACTTGAAGCTGTAATGTTCCCGCCACCTGGTTAGCCCAGTTGGTAAGGCGCCAGTTTGCTGTGCGGGAGGTTTCGGGTTCGATTCCCGGCCGGACCAACACTCGGGGTCTTAAAATAACTGAGGAGAAGGTGCTGCCTTTGCTCTAACATCTGCAAATGGTTAGGCCTTCGCGTCTTCTCG
>JAOEHV020477956.1:0-10039 GCA_025447995.2 Isaurus tuberculatus | reverse complement strand
CTGGTGGTCAACTTATTCTCTTGGATTGAGATTTTGATGTCTAAAAAAGTAACTACAGTATCTGAAACTTCCCAAGTAAATTTAAGAGCCGGATGAAAAGAATCAATGAACTGAATAAATTGTTCTAATTCGTCTTTAGTGCAAGAAGTAGCACCAAGGCAGTCGTCAATGTATCTACCAAAAAGTTCTGGTTTAGGGCCCTTGTACTGTTTAAATATTTGTTCTTCAACGTAACCGACAAATAAATTATCTTGACTTTAATTGCTTTAAGGTTTAACACAATTTGAGTTAGGTTTCTAAAGTCAATCCTTTTCTACTAAGAGAAACGAAATATGGTTGTATTATTAAACATACATGTGCAGGAAAATCACACACGTGTCTTGTCCGTTGTCGCATATTTGGTTGCCGTGCGGGTTTAAATAGTTCGTCGCAGAATTATTTTTAAAAATTAAAGCACTTAAAACTTCACTATTCTTTCTGGTTTTTTAGTACGAATAAGAGCGTCAAAAGATCTTTATCGCTTCTTGGTAATTTTCAATCCTTTGTATTTGTTTACAAAATGTAGTTTAAAAAAGTGGAGGATTCAAATATAAATTTTTAAGTTGGTGAATATATTGTAATTGTGCGGTATTTAAATGAAATGCTTCTCATGTCCTCAAACTTAACTATGATGTATTTATCCATGCATTTTGAGCAATTTAGAAAGGTACATTATTAGTCGGGCTACGCGCAGCGGCCCGACTTTAGTTTTACCTTTTTGCCAATCTGTCGCGTCGCGTATGATCAATTAGTTAGTGTAAAACTTCGCGAGTTTTCCCGAAAAATGCACAGGAAGCCCAAAATTCCTTGTATCGTAGCCCGACTATAGCTATAGATATCATCTCCGATAATGACCGTCATATTTAATGTTATTACTAGGGGTAAACAGAGATTAGAAAGTGCTGGCGGGAAACTGAGGAAGTATTATTACTGGAGGAAGTCATACAACACCCTTTGTTTAAAATCTATAAAAATATTCGTAAGGAAATGAAGCGCTCGGAAACCTATGTTAAACGGTATGGCGCAAAAAATCTGCCCTGTAAGAGCTTTTTATACGCAAATGCCCTCCAGCGAACTAGCTTTATAAACCAAAACATGGCGAGATTTTCCAAATTAACCTCTCGAAAAATGTACGGCAGTAACAAATACTACAGAAATGAACTTAGGCCAAATAAAAAAAAGTTAGTTTCTCGTCCGGATCTGTTAAAAAAAAATAAGCGGGAGGGTCTTTCATTTTTTTTATTTTGGTGACTTTTTTGTTATTTTGCTCAAAACCGTCTTTAACCGTTTTATAAGCTCCATATTGGATGATAAAGGAGTTATTATCCTTCAACTATAGCTTGTATCAAGTTTGCAAATATATTTGACTATGAAAATATGTATTTAGGCTTTTTATAATAAAAGTGTGTAAAAAAGAGTACTTTACTGATTTCCCTAATATCATACTTGATGAATCACCTCTTAATACAGGTGTATCGATACAAGTCTTCACAAAAATATACATATTTCTATGTGGGTGAGAAAGAAAAGCAGCAACAGCATTTTCGTTGTAAAGCAAACAGTAGTCTTTCCAGTTTTGACTAAGAAACTTATAAGAAATTAATGGATTAAAATTTATTAATTTTTAGTTTTTTTCTGCGTAAAAAATTTCCAAACTCTAAAGCTAATATAAGTTTTCCTTTAAAGTCGAAAACACGCTTTATTGTGCCATTTTGCTTCAAGATCAACGGAAGATTGCACACATGACTTTTCTGTAATTAAAGGGTTAAAGGCCTTTTTAAAAAAAGAAAAGTTGCCCCCGTGTTGCTTGTAATCTTCCTTCTTTCTAATTGTTAATTTTAGTGATACTGAATCCCGTTATCTGATTGGTCATGGTGGAGGCAACGCCTGTTTGTTTCCTACCCTGGTGTTTTTTCTCGTTAAATTTAAAATTTAATGATGACGTAATGATTAAACTGCCTGACCGCGCCATTTTTCCAAGCTGATATGGCTTGGGATTGGCATTACAACGTTTTTAAAATTAAATGGCGGTGACAGAAAGAACAAGGTATAAATATGGTTTAGTTAACTTGTAACCAGCGTATCCTATTGCCCATGATTAGGCCGAGCTAATTTCAGCTCCACTACACAGCACACATATATCCTATCAGGTTTATTTTGGTGGCGTAGGTCCGCTCCATACAGTGATACTCTAGAGAGCATGTGGTTTGCGGGATACAAAACTGTATACGTGTTCCCCGAACTCGCAATACCACAATCCTCCGGGGTCTAGATGTGCTCTGCGTGCTTTAATATTGCTAATTATTAATTTGCATTGGTTCGAAAATTGCTACTTACAGACGTTCTAAACAAAATTGAACAATATAACCATAGCGGACTGACGAGCCGTCACCCTGACAGCCGTCCTATTTGTAGGTAAATTACTAACAAAATCTCTATGTTCTTTGAACACGTTTGTACCTGGATTATTCATACATCTTATTGAATATATTGGATTTCAAGTTCGATTCCACATTTATCTCATAATAATTGTCAGGAAATGGTGAATTAACGAGTAGCTGGAGCAGACCTAGAGTTTCTCTGCACGTGCTATCACCGCTTTATATACTCCTAAATTACCCACAGTCCTCAGCACTGTACTGGAACCCAGTCTCTGCCGGTTCTGTTCCGCAGAAATATCTATTTCTGTCTAATTCGTTCATTCCATTCACTCAATCGCCTAAAATTACATAAGTACCTAACAGAGTCGTGTTGCCTAATTTTTGTTTCATTTGCTTCAACTGAGCCTTGGCTCTAGCTTCTGCCTTGTAAATTTCTTCTCATTGTCAGAATTGTCAGCGAGTTCATTTCTCTTGTATTCTTCCACTGTTGCCTAGCCACAAGGAGATTTATCTGCCAAGATAATGTGCTTTTGACGCTCTTTTAACCACATCCCACCTTTTTTGAAGGTCTTAACCTTGTCGAGCTTTTGCGTTTCGACTGAAGACTGGGTATCTTCTACGATATCCAGAAGTTTGAGGTTAAACTTAAACTGATCTTCGTTTGCCTTTTTTAAAACGACGCGGCTCATCAAATTTGAGTTTTTTAATCTTCTGATTTGGTATTCTGAGGACTTGGAATTTGCTCGCTTTAGACTGTTAACTGACTCTTCGATAGCCGATTTCATATACACTAATAAAGTCGCGTTATTCTTCTCAAGGGAAGAATCTACTAGAAGTTGAATATCTGCTTCTTTCAGGGCTACTGGATTTGCCATGAAAAAGGCGAATTAAAGAGTAGCTGCAGCAGACCTAGAGTTGCTCTGCACGTGCTATCACGGCCTTATATACTCCTTAATTACCCACAGTCCTTGGAGTTATTGTGGAACCCATTCCCTGTCGGTTCGGTGCAGCAGAAATATCTATTTCTGTCTAATTCGTTCATTCCATTCACTCATTCGCCAGAAATTACATAAGTACCTAAGAAATAGTGATTAAAACTATAGTAAATCTAGAAATAAAATAAAGATATGTGAAAAAACAGATGTAATATACATATAAAAGTTTAGAAAGAGATAATAAATAGCAGTATAATATAATAATAATAATAATATTATTAATATACAAATATATAAATAATTTTTATTACCTTTCAGTTACACGTCTGATGCTCTAGAATTATGTCAAAGAAAACTCGGTGATTTGGCGTTTTTGGTTCAGAACTACGAACTTGCATATACTAATTACCATGCAGCAAAAAGGGATTTCAATGGTGAACATGCATGGTTCTATTTTGCAGGGGCATTGGTGAGTTAATAAATCTTTCTTTTTGACTGAGTTGTGCTGTTCATAATGCCTGCTAACAATGCTAGAATTGGTAAAAAATATTCTAAATTTCAAAAAAAAAAAAAAGGAAGTGTAATTTACTTAATAACACTACAGGTTAGTTCTTTCCCAGCTTTTTGAGGGCTGAAATATATTACTTTTAATAAATAAAAAAAATTGATAAATTTCTATAGTTATTCTTTATATGTCGTTTTCTAAAATTATCTTTTAGATGCACTCATCAGGCTGGCTTTCTTTTTTATCTTCTCCAAAATGGTTTTTTTTTGGGTTTACTAATTATACAAACGTAAGCAATAAATGTACGTGTTACCAGAAAGATTTTCATTGTTGCCTGGATAACAAACCAAATCTTCTGAAAAGATTTAACGGTACTTGAAAAGAGACAAAAGAAGAAATTAACAGAAAGATACAATGAGTGGTAAATATAGTGTATAAACGTTACCTACATCATTTCCTTTCTTCAATTAACCCCCAGGAAATGGCAGCAATTTCAGCATTTATGGCAGGAATACAGAGACCCTATCCATCGAGATACATGGAGACAGCTATAACTACATATTATAGTGCCTGCAGGTAAATGCGCGATACCTAAAATATGTATGCAGAGTTTGTGTTTAGGTTTGTAGTAACAGGGACCATTACCGTCCAACTCCAACATGGTGGGCAAAGGCATGGGTATGTGTGGGAGAGATTCGCCCCCTCTGCTGACCTACTTGGAGTTCCAGGGGACCTCCCCTGATAAATTTTTAAATTTTTATGGGCAAAAGGATGCATTTTAGGCTAACTTTCGGTTTCTCAACTTTCTCTTCTTGTTTCAGTTGTTATAATCGAGACATTGACTAGTTACTACTATGGAACATTGAACTTCACTTTGATATGGATCTGCACAATGTACTTTTGAAAGTTGTAAAATAGACATGATTGAAATCTAATAATCTAGTATATTAGTTCAAGTGCAAATCTTGGAAATAGCTGGGAAAAAAATTAAAATAACCCAGTAAAGGTCCTGGTGTCCCGGCCCTAACAAAAACCCTGGTAAGTTTTGGTGAGCAACACTAATGAAATCGACATCCCTGTGACTCGTTTGCTTAAATATACCTTTTCTGGGCATTTAAGTTAGCGTATTCTTTAGAAATTCGGGTGAAATCGCATTCTGTTTCATTTTTGCATACACACTGTCAATATTCAGGTACCTCTTGTATGTAGAGAACAAAATATTAGTTATTTCTGGACAAATGAAATCTAGTATCAATCATAGGTTAGAAACTCGTTTAAATAAAGTGATATAAGGATGCAACTTCTATCTTAGTTTTACTCCACGAGTGCAAAATGCTTGTTACGGAATTTCGTTTTTAGATTTTTTGATCAAATGAAGTTTGGATGTTATGTTGCCAATATTTATGGCCACTAGAAGTTTTAATGAGCTAAAAGTACCTGTTGTTTTATAATGATTAATTGGTGAAGTGCTGCAGTCAGCGATAGTTATCTGTAACTGAAACCATACTCCATGACGAGGTTTTGGAACTGTTGCACATGGACTGACGTTCTCCTTGTGGAGGGGTTTCTGCCTAAGCAAGATCGCCCATCCCCAGTAAGAGACCAGACCATCTTGAACCTTGCATTATATTGTCAGAAGTGATGTGGGTTCAGCTCAGACCAATCTGCCTACTGAGGGAAGTTTCATCCATATTATGTTGAAATCATCTGTTATCGGCCTGATGTATCTGTTGACGATAACAAGGCTCTTTACGATCACACTGAGCATTTTGTCGACCACTACCTCGCAAGACAGCCTGATAGCTTGATATACGTCCCTGGAGATTTTAATCTCAATTCGACTAAGATCTCGCTTATGATATTCAGACAGGCCAGTTGTCTGTGTCAGATCGTAAAAGTCAAGGAGCGGAATTCTGGAATACTTGATTGGTGTATGAATAACCAGCCTGAGCTATTGAAGGACCGGATACAACTCCCTAAGATATGAAAAAGCGATAACTACTGCGTTCTCGTACGGCCTAACGAGTTACCACACGGACATCGCGCAAAGCATGCAGTTAAAACACGTGAAATTACAGACAGTCGATTACATGACTTTGACTAATGAATTGTTAGCTACTCCAGCTCAGAGCTCCTATCGGCTCCTACCTTATATTTTAAATAACAAAATCGGAAGCAGTTAATAAATTTCTTCCCTTTAGTCTGATAAGCCATGGAAGACCACCAAGATTAAGAGATGGAATTCTTAACGGCAGCACTGAAAGAGAAAAGACTCGCCAACCTTCCGTATGTGGCGTAACAAAATTGCCAAAGTTATTTCCACTTGTAAGAAATCCTACTTCAAGGCAAATGTTAAAATGCTACAAGAGCGTTTCTGGGATGTCATACAGTAAAGGTGCGTGTTACAGACAGCTAATAAATGGTAACGACATTTACAGGTTGGACACCCTATTTGGTAGAATCAATGAATTCTTTGCTTGCTTGACCTCACCCTTCAGTCCTCTAACGCCATGTGACGTTGGCAGAATCCACCACTGATATACCTGATAGTATGTTTGTAACTGCACGCGAGGCATACGCGTTACTACGCTCTGTACACATGAGGAGATCCCCAGGTCCTGACTTAATACTATATGTCGACCTGCAAGCATTTGACTTTGAACTTGCTCTCATCCTGACCGACTTGTACAATGTTTAACTGAGGGGATTTCTGCCCGCGTCCCTCAAGAGGTCTATTGTTCGTCCTCTTGCAAAACAGAGTCCTCTGTAATCTTTTAAGAACGATATCCGTCCATCTCGCTTACATTGCCGATTTGTAAACTTGTGGAATGGTTCACCCTCACTCGAGTTCTGCCTAACATCTTATGTATCATCTGGACTGGACATCAAACAGTTTGCAATGGCTAGCAAATCGACATCCCATGCTATCAAATATCTTATCCATCTTGCCCTGGAGGCGTTAGGCAAAGGGAACTGCTAGATTCGCTATTTCTTTACGATACTAGTCAATAAGATCTCTTCCTTTAACATACACCCTTGTTTCATAAGAAAGCTAACCTCTCTGTTTCGCAGGTCGCAATGTCTTTTATAGTCCAGTTGATTTCATCATCATTAGATCTTAATGGAGGACATCCCAAAGGGGACTAGGCTTGAAATGTTATAACAATGGGTCAAATGTCGCGAAACATGCCTTGACCTATGACCATCAAATTGATTTTAAGAATGCCAAAATTATTGACAAAGCGAATAACCTAACTAGAAAAATTTTAGAAAGTTGGCACACAGCAAAAACTGTTCAAGCGGATAATAATTATTTTGCTCTCCCAGGACAAAATAACGTTATGTTAAACAAACAGTAATGTAACACCTCGCTTTCACATTTATTTCATCTTTTATATATCATTCTATTAAGTTTTAGCCATTTTATGCTAATTTTACTATTTATTTAGCTACCATTATATCGCCTTCTCTCTTGTTACGCCAAACGTCATGAGATTCTATTCATCGGTGATTTTAATATGGATATGCTTACAGGAAAAGATAATCCACAAGGCCCAAATCAAGAGCGCATAAATTTGTTTTTGTGATCAGCTCCGTTTAACTAATGTTATTCGAAATCCAACTTGAGTGAGGAATTCGTCAAAGAGCCTGCTTGATGTTATTTTAGTCTCTCACCCTGAAGATACGAAACAAGCGGAAATTTACACTTTGGGATTAGTGATCATGATTTGATATTCATTGTCATGAAACAAAAACTTCCAAAACCCAAGGCAAAAATTATTGAATATAGATCATTGAAGAATCTTGATAATGAGGCCTTTATCTCTTATCTCAAGTCTATCCCCTGTGACAGCTCCTACATCTTTGACAATATGGATGACGTCTGGGCTCATTGGGAGAACTTATACAAACAAGTACTTGACAACCACGCACCAGTGCAACTAATACGCCTGCGAGAAATTTGGTTACCGTGGAATTCTCCATTAATTCAGAAAGAAATGAGGTTAACGACCCGTTTATACAAAAAATGCCGACGATTTCCCACTGATGCGAACTGGAATAACTATAAAAACCAACGCAATAAGGTAACGAAACTAAAAAGAAAAGCAGTCAAAGAATTTTGCTTGGACGCAGCTTCGTGTTAATCGAAAAACTTGGTCGGTTCTTTTTGAAAAAAAATGAAACCTTTATTGCCGAAGAACAAATCTAGTTTCGATAGTGCGACTGTATGCCTTGTTGAAGACGGCAAAGTTGTCACAGACCCAAGCTCAATTTTTAATAGCTACTTTAAAGGAGCAGATTTTAAGCCTGACTGTAAATGACTTTCTGAATCATACTAACGTAGTTGCGATCAGAAATCGGTCCTTTGACTTTGATTTCTCGTTCAAACAAATTAGCACTGGATTTATTATAGACCTCCTGCTGAACTTAAACGTGAAGAAATCCAGCGGCCCGGATGGTTTATCGCCTAAGCTACTTAAAATATCTGCACCTGCTATTGCTGCTCCAGTAGCAAAATTATTCAATTTTTGCACTAATGCAGGCATATGGCCTCGTGAATGGAAGCTGCGTGATGTCACTCCTGTATTCAAGAAAGGTGCAGTGACCAGTAAGAACAACTACCGGTCCATTTGTGTCCTGTCCACTATACCAAAATTAATCAAGAAAGTCAAATTTAATCAGTTGTATGAACGATTCTCACCCATTTTCTCGGATAACAGGTCGGGACTTCGACCTGGCCATTCGTGCGGTACGGCACTAATTAAGTTGACTGATTACTGGCGGGTGGCACTTGAACAGGGTAAGGAGGTTGGTGCAGTTGCTATCGACTTATCAAAAGCATTTGATTCTATATGCCACAACTTACTACTGGTCAAGTTGAAAGTCTATGGACTTCGTGACTCAGTCTTGCAGTTAATGAGGTCGTATTTAGAAGATCCCAGACAGAGAGTGAAGTGTAATGGAACCCTCTCTGACTGGCTACCGCTTCGCTGTGGCGTGCCCCAGGGAAGTACAGTAGGGCCTTCAGGCGTGGATTTAGGGGAGGAGCCGGCCGGATAGCGGCCCCCTCTTTAAGGGGCACAGTGACTTTTCTTAAAGGCTATATATTGGCGAAAAGTGAAAATATTTGTTTGTGGTCATGTCAGACTGAGCGTTACTCGTAATAATTGACACAAAAGATGAAAACA
This sequence comes from Isaurus tuberculatus, assembly GCA_025447995.2. Classification (NCBI taxonomy): domain Eukaryota; kingdom Metazoa; phylum Cnidaria; class Anthozoa; order Zoantharia; family Zoanthidae; genus Isaurus; species Isaurus tuberculatus. Next base: position 990 of record JAOEHV020477956.1, on the reverse strand, counting down.
AGACCGCAATTGTTGCTTCATTTGTGGGCAGAGGAATTCTATTTTTTTAAAAAAAACGAGGACTCACTGACTCTTCGTTAAGAGATTTTAAAAATTAAGTTTTTTGTACATCTAGAAGGTTTAGGCTTTTTAAACATTTTAAAAATTTTTAACGTGGAAGATAGTGCAAGAGATGAGCCTAGGCTAGAACTTTGTGCTCCCCCTTTCCTAAACTCCTGGATCCGCCCCTGGCCTTTACTATTCAACATCTCTGTGAATGACATCAACCAAATTGTCAACAACTCAACCTTACGAATCTATGCTGATGGTACCACTCAGTATGCCGAAGATTTCTGTCCAACGCTGCCTCAATACACATTTAATCAAGATATTAGGGTGCTGTCTGTTTGGTTCAATGACAACTTTCTACAAATAAATGGTTCCGAAACACAAACAATGATTCTGGGAAAATGTAGCTACAACTGTGATCTCATGATTGTTAACAGCACCATTAAAATTGAAGATAGCTTAAAAAATTCTTGGAGTAACGCTGAATAAAAGCCTGGCATTTGAGCCACATATTACAGAAATGCTTAAGAAAACCTACGCCAAGATTTGAGCCCTAGGCGTGGTACCCACAGACACTCTAATAAATCTGTATAATGCCTCATTTGGAATACTGTAGCCCTTTGTTAATAGGAATAAATAAGTCTAAGAAAAAAACTTCAACATGCAAACCATTATGGACTAAGAACATTAATTAATCTTGGTAACAATGTAAGCTACGAATCAGTCCTGAACTTAACCTTCATGCGCTCATTAGAGCACCGACGGCTTGAACAGTCATTAATTATATTTTATAAAAGTTTCAAACAAAAAGGTTCAACGTATATCTATATTTTTTTAAGCCCCGTATCGCTACGTACAACTTACGAGCTAAAGCTAAATCCTTTACGAGCCTAGTGGCCCATGGAGCCAGCGCTTATCTCCGGTTTCTGTAGTGTTAAGCGG
>JAOEHV020477848.1:0-10042 GCA_025447995.2 Isaurus tuberculatus | reverse complement strand
TAGTAGTAGTAGTAGTAGTAGTAGTAGTAGTAGTAGTAGTAGTAGTAGTAGTAGTAATAGTAGTAGTAGTAGTAGTACCATACCTACCTACGGATCCAAAGCTATAAGGTACTTTTCCCATCGGCCATAATTTTACTGGATCAGTTAATGCATCCGATGCAACAGTTGTTTTGTTCGAAACTGCCCAAGAAAAGATATTTTGAGGTTTCAAATGCCGATATAATCTGGCAATTATTGTCATGAAGAACAGGTTTTGAAAAACATTTAATTATAAAAAACTGTGATAAAATATTATTTAAAAACATTATAAAAAAGGTTAAAAAGTTCAAAGGTAGACGACATTTCTAAGTTTTCATAACGTCATTATCGAGTCAGAAAAATTACAAGTCTTAAAATATTAATAAGGACAATAGTTACTAATAAAACAGTAACAAAGAAAACTGTGTGAAGATTAATTTTGATCTTACAACAGCTTTCAGTTTTCTCTTCTACTACCTGCGGTTCCGATACATTATGAAGGAAATTACTAATGCTGGAATCAATGAGAACCCTGGGATAGCCTAGGCGAATGAAAATGGAGTACAATTTGTCGCATTCTAAACTGAAAGCTTCTCCTGTGGAAGATAAAGCACAAGCTCGCTGTGACATAGTCTTTAGTAGAGAGTCTGTAACGTTTATCAGTGTGATTGTGAAAATGTAAGAGCAAGCTAGTATTTGTTGGTTTCCTGTAAACTTGAGTTTCAAGTTTAGTACCAATCTTAACTATTTCAATGCCAATGAAAGGAATCTTATCGCAGACGCGGAGCTCCTTTGTAAATTCTATGCAGGCTGCAAGCCATTTAGAGTAGTGAGAAACGAAGAAGCAGCCTCAATGCTAGGTATTTTAGCCAGGGTATCATCCACGTAACGTTGGGACAGGCATCAAACAATCGCAGGAGAGTTTTTCTTCCAGTTGGCACATAAAAACTTTGGCCCTTAGAGGGTCAAGAGGGGAGCCGATGGCGACCCCATCAGTCTGTTCGTAAAATTGACCGTGAAACTGGAAAAATTGATTGTTTGTGGCAATCTTTAAAAGTTTAACAAGCTAATCCTTCTGCAAGTTGAGGCCATGGGTTTTTTTGAACAAATTACCAGTGAAAGCTTTGTTGCCCAAGATTTTGATTGTCTTAATTACGGGCAAATTAGTGAAAAGTGATCTCACATCATAAGAGAATAAGATGCCGTCTTCATTCACTTAGCAAAAACAAAGGCATAAGTGATTATGTACTCTTTGATGGAGAGTTGTTTGAGTTTCTCTTCAAGCCGTTTAGCGAGATTTTAATTGTAGCTACCAGTTGCTGATAAAATGGGTCTAATACTAAGTGTGGTTTTGTGGATGTTAGGAAGGCCATTATAGTCAGGTCAGGGTCAAGGTCAGGGTCACTGACTATGCTACTGGTAAAATTGTAACCCAGTACCACCTGTCGGATGGACGGGTAAATACACCTACCTTCAATCTGCCAGAAGCAAACCAAACCAACCCAAAAAAGGTGTTGCTATAGCGCTAAAAACATCCCTCGTCCATCTATTGTTAACTGGAAGGGGGTAAGCTCTCGCATCATGTGGATGCGTATCAAACTGGCCATGGCCAAGTCTTGTCATGCCACAATCATCAGTATCTATGCTCCCACTTTTGAAAGATCACTCGAAGAGAGGATTCTATTTTTAGACCAGTTGTCTGTTCTTGCCTCAGTCCCTAGGAATGACTGACTCTTTCTACTTGAAGACTTCAACTCCAGGGTAGGATCTTACCACGACACTTGGCCTGATGCTATCGGCCCATATGGATTTGGTCCTGAAAATGAACCGGGAACTATGCTCCTTGATCTATGCGCCTGCTATAGTCTCTCTGTTGTTAATACCATGTTTAGTCACCCAGACATCCACAAAGGCACATGAATGCACCCAAGGTCACAACGCTAGCACATGATATACAACGTTACTATCCAACAACACTTCAGGTCAGATCTTGTCGATGCCAAAGTGCGTCGCAGTGCCGATTGTTGGACCAACCATAAGCTAGTGTGTGCAAGACTAAAGCATATCAGAGACATATCATCTCAACAAAAACGGAAGTCTGTGTCCAGACGTTTTAACATTTCTCGACTAAAGTTACCTGAAATACACAACAAGCTAAAAGAGACGTTATCTGCAAATTTGGAGCACCTACATGTAGTGACCTAAGAGGAGCATTGTAAATCCCTCCTTCAGACTCTCTACAACACCACTTAAGAGACAGTTGGTTTTCAGAGGAGGCGGCATCGTGACTGGTTTGATGAGAATAATACTACCATCACTAATCCTCCTAAAGCTAAAGCATGACCGTTTCCAAGACGTCCTGCGCGATGACACACTTGAAAATCGTTAACGATACAGAACAGCCAAGAACAACTGCCAGAGGAAACCACGCCGCCTACAAAAACAAATGGTGGTTGGAGCGCGCACATGAGATTGAGGCTCATGCTAAGAGACACGACGCCAATAGTTTCTTCAAAGCTATCAAACTTGCATGTCAACGCCGCTCCCCTGGCCTGTGTCCTATAAATGATGTAGTCGGTAATGCACTTCTTGAAAAAAATGATATCTTAGAACGCTGGAAAGAGAGTACTTTCCTATCCTTCTCAACCAGCAAAGTGATGCAGACATCTCAGTCCTAGATGACATCCAACAGAGCTCGAAGTTGAAGAGGCCAACTAGCTAGTGATACGGCTCCTGGCCAAGATGGCATTCCAGCGGAAGTATTTTAAGGCCGAAGCAAACCTCTTTCACACAGCTCCATAAGCTACTAAAAACTTTCTGGATCGAAGAAAGTGTGCCCGAGCTCTCAAGGATGGGAACATAGTTACGCTGTTCACGAAAAGTTGTGGAAATCACTTGTGGAAATAACAGTGGCATTTTACTACTGCCCATCCCAGGAAAACTTACGCGCGTGTAATTTTGAACCGTATGTGACCCACTATAGAGAGGCACTACCCAGAGGCACAGAGTAGCTTTAGAGGAGGAAGGTCAACAAATGACATGTTTGCGCTGCGCCAACTGATAGAGAAATGTCGTGAGCAGCACCAACAGCTCCACATCATCTTTGTTGACCTAGCCAAAGCCATTGACAATGTAAATAGATCTCTCATGTGGAACCATCTTCTGAAAATAGGCATACCATCAAAATTAATGAATATCATCAAAAGTTTCCATGAGGGAATGAAAGCTAAAATATCTATCAGTGGCGAACTGACCAAACCTTTTAAAGTGTCGTCCGGCCTACGCTAGGAATGCATCCTAGCTCCTGCTCCCTTTATCCTCCTTTTCTCATATGTGCTTCGTATGGCCCACTAGTCCCTACCAGACTTCGGAATAGACATACGCCATAACCAGGATAGCAATTTATTCAACCTCCGCCGTCTCAAATCTGCTACAACTACAAGACTGAGTGACTTTATCTATGCCAATGACGTAGCACTTGCAACAACTACACAGGTTTCACTACAGAATGACACTAATGCGCTGAACAGTGCTTGCAAAGTTTGGGGTTTTAAGATCAGTAAACCCATAACTGAAATCATGCATGTTCAGTGCAAAGATCCGTCTGACACTAAACTAGATGACTTCACACTAGAAAAAGTGCATAGGTTTACTTACCTTGGAGGTGACTTGACAAATAATAGTGATCTTGGGCTAGAAATCAAGAAAAGGATTAGCAGAGCAGCTAGCCCCTACCGCTCTCTCTGCTTTGACAGAATTGTCTGTCCATTAACACCAAGTTGACAGTCTACAAAGTCATCGTCCTAACAACTTTGAGAGGAGCGAGACTGGGCAACATTAACAACGACACCATCATCTGCGTCGCCTACTTAAGATCAAGTGTGCCACAATCAAAACAACTTGCGCATAAATCGTCTTCGATGGCTCAGCCATGTGTGTCGTATGGAGAATAACAGGATCCCTAGACAGCACCTTTTAGGCGAGCTTGCAGAAGGCACCGGGCTTCGAGGATGCCCAAAAAAGCAGTGGAAAGATTGCAACAAGGAAGATTTAAAGTGGTCTTCGCCACGACTGGAATGAGCACACAGGAGATCGATCAAAGTGGCATCCGCAACTCAGACAGGGCAAAGAACTGGCTGAGGCAAAACTTGCCGAGAGAAGAGAGGTGCTGCGCTAGAAACGCCATGGGGTCACCAATTGTCAACCATGGCAAGTATTGCAGAGAGAGAGAGAGGAAGGTCATAGAGGTGTGCCAATCTGGAACTCTTTGGAGAAAGTGAGTTCGTAATTGCTTCAGGTAGAATTTGATGTAAGGCTGTATGCAATTCTTTCTCTTTCTGTACGAGGGGGTGTAAACATTTAGGTGGAAGTCCACTCCCTTTTGGTTGCTTTTCATCGTGTAAGAATTTAAAAGTGCTATCAACAGACGCCGCGCTTAAAAGACGGTTGTATTCGGTTTTTTCCATCACCACAACACCAGAACCTTTATCAGGCTTTGTGATTATGATGTCGTCATTAAGCGACTACGAGCATTTAAAAGAGCCTTAGATGGATTGGGGATTATACGATGGATATAGTTCAAGGCGATTAAGCGTAGCATCGAGCTTGCCAGTTTCTTCTCAGAATCTTTCAATAACGGCTCTGTTCTCAACTACGCTTTCTCAAAACTCACTTGGATATCGATTAGTGAGACCTTTTGAGGTAGGGAAAACTTTAGACCTTTGCATATAAGAAGCTTTTCGAATAATGCAAGGCGATATGAAAAGAGGTTGTTTATTTACTCATTGATATCAACCTTCTCTCATGTTAATCGCCATAATTTGTTGACATAGCCTTTCATCATTTCTTCGTACTGGTTGTTGCATAGAATACATCGATGTCGGAAAAATGGCGACGAAGCGAAGCAAAGAGCATTTATCTGTGAGATCTTTGTAAGCGCTCTGAACGTCTTCCCTGAGGTGTTTAAGTTGGGAGAGTTTGGATAACAATACCTCCTCTATGACATCCTTTTGGTAAGTTTCTGAAATTATTGTCACATTAAAAAAGATATGCAATTTTTTCCTCTCGTATGGTTTGATCTTGTCTTGTCTTGTTTAGGAGTACCAAAATACAATGAAAACTCGCTTGGTGATGTGCGGGATGTCCCTGACAAAACAGGGAACTTCAGGGGGTATGTAAAACATTTTACCTGTTCTTGTCTTCCTGAGTAAGATATCCATTATCTCTTTAGTGCTGTTGTCCATTAAAATATCGCCTTCTAGTATTTCATATTTCCTATCTGTTGAAAAAAAATTTTTAAAAAATTGTTCAACTTGAAAGCACATAATTCTAGTACGCATTCGACAAAAAATTTTAAAAAAAATCTTTGAAAAAAGCAAAGAGGTTAGTGAAATAAAGGAAGACTTTGACACAAATATTTGTGAATCACGGAGTTGTATCGTCAGGTTTTCAAGATCATCCTTTTTGGTTTAGCTATCTATGAATACTAAGTTAACGGGGCTAGCAACATAGCTAAACTAAATTCTACAAGTGTGTTCGCAGTTCCATTTAAGCGGCTGTACGATCCTGATTCATTCACCAGATCGATAAAAAGCAGTTCATATTTGTTACTAAACTGTTTGTATTATCCGTGACTTGCTACTCCATGTCTGTAACTTTAATAATGTTAGCCGATGTGTTACACTCAATCACTTGATGCAATTGTTTTGCCACACTGCTTCAGTTTTACCCAATATTAAAGAGCATCTTTGCACCATGCAAAGAACGAATCCAGGATAGGTGTGCATAGAAAGAAAAATTGTAAATATCAAATGTTCTGAATCGTTTGTTTGAATAAAACAAACACAATAATTTATGCTATAGACATAGATAGCTAAAGCGCCGATTAAAAACTACTGAGTGTTCGATCAAAGGAAAAATTAGTCAGTGGTCGCTTTGCAAATTTCTACTCTTCGGATGCGGGATGTGTCAGTCCATTTTTAGCCACCGATATCGGTAGGTCAGTAGGTTGCTGCAAATTCGCCGATAGGGGTAGCGCGGAACAAACTTAAATCTTTCGATTTCATCTCGAGGTTTTTACAGTTTATTAAATGTCTTAAGTAGCAAAGTTTGTTACGGAACGAAGTCGAAGTAACGATTCATGCTATATGAAAAAAATTGAATAAACAAGCTTTCTAAATATTTCTACACAATTCTTACAAGTCCAGCGTTGAATACTTGTTAATATATCTATCTTGAATACTTAGCTAAATCTAAGTTTTATTTTTTAAGAACCATTAAGCACTACACATGTGTGACTGTCATATAAATTAGGAAAATCCTACTAAATATAATCTAAAAATAACGATAAGAGATATTTAATATTTTTGAAGATGACTTACACCAAAAATAGTAATAAATAAATTTCGAAAAACGTGCATGCAGGCCTTCAACTGCACATTGAAAAAAAATAGGGCTAAAAATAGGGCTTTTTCTGGAAAAAAATTAGGGCTGCTATAGGGCATCTCGAGAATATATAGGGCAAATATAGGGCTATTTTGGTATAAAGAAATAAAGTTTCATCAATCTTTGAAGTGATTTTATTGCTACGTTATCACCATAACTCGGGTAGGGACACAATGAAAGGGCCGGCGGAAGCTCATGATGCTTAAGGGGGGGGGGAAGATAAGATTGTAGTGAGCGCCGATCCAGGGGGGTCCGCTTCCCCTTGACATTTTTGCAAACTTCACTGTCTGAAATATCAATTCTAAGTAATCTGGGGGTATTTTGAAAATATTTAATATTGAACTTCTAATAGAAGTCCTCGGCTTTATGGAAGACAAGATGTGGCAAGTTTGTCTTGCTACAAATAAAAATTACCCCCCCTCCCTGCTCTGCCGGCCTTGAATGAGGGTAATCCTTTTTCCTAACTCAAAGTTGTTTTTACCTATCCAACAGAGTAGATATCTTATCAAGCAGTGGAAATCTGGATGCCGTTGGGTTCTCACAAGATGTAAATTAAATTTGATCATCTTGACCTACATGTACTTCTTGTTTTAACATATAGTGTCGGTATGAATCACTTTATAACAACAGCAAAACACTTGTTACTATTGAGATGAATTTTCAGCCAAAATGGAAAATCTGTTACTGATTTTTCACTATTTTCTATAATAAAACAAAAAAAAATTATGAATCATAGAATTGCGACACTTAGAATACAAAGTATTTAGAGTTTTATTGCATTCATTTGAATGGATGTTCTTTTTTATCCAAGTAAGACCTATTGTCAAACATATTTTAGGTGCTCCCACATTCTCAGATCAGGACATGTGACATGTTTCTCTAACGGATTGTGGATCCTCAGAGGGATTCTCACATAAACACTTTCGCATTTGCCTGGATTAAGCTTTTTTTCTTTTGCCAGAAAGATGGCGGGGAGTGCCATACTTGCAACAAAGCGAATTTTGTGTTAAGGTGCCAAAAATATAGGAAATATAGGGCATTTTTACAAGATATAGGGAAAAATAGGAAAATCTTAAAAATATAGGAAATATAGGACCGATTGAAGGCCTGGTGCATGTTAACTTAAAAAGGCTTGTTAAGACTCATGAAGATATAGCATTTAACTCAAAACATACAAAAATTTCGTGCCAATAGACCTTATTCACGATACTGGAAGCGCGCAAAGAACTTCGCGAAACTTTGGTATCACATGATCTTCCAAGAAGCAAACAACTGAGCCGAGAGAGTTAATAACTATGAAGTTGCAGGAAGTTTCCATTTATTTTCGAGGGAAATAAACAAAAAAGGGAAAATCAAAGGATTTACACGGGGAAAAGGTGTGCGGTTTTGTCTGCAAGAAATATTGATGTTATTTCAACCGGTAAATAAAAATGGTACGAAACATTTCAGCGGTTTAGCGCTATTAATATACTGATATCGAAATGCCATGAATTCTCTCTTTACTCTTTATTTAAAAACGTGAACAACCAAGGGGAAAGAAAAAACTTTCTTCCGATCCTCCGATCCAAAATATTACAGTAAATGGTCACAGTTTATCAACAGAAAAAGTTTCCAAAATACGACGAATACGAAGGTTTGCTCAAATCACTTCAAGGACGTTAAATTCATGCCGAGTCTTCACAAGCTTTGAAAAAATGATGATCAATGGAACAATTAAAAACGAAAAGATTATCATTTAAGCTTGGTCTACACGAGCAACATTTATGTGACAACTTTTATGCGACAAATTCATTTATCGTGTAGATGGTGAAGCAAATACTTGTCAACAGTTCAAAGTTTATTGCAGTGTACACTGGCGGACTGGGAATTAATGTCGTAAATATTTTTCACATTTTATGTGAAAATCATCTAACGAACAATTTTAAGTATGTGAGAATTTTTATTTGTCACATAAAAGCTGACACACCAACTTTTAATCAAATGTATTTGTCACATAAAATTTGCCATTTTTCCTCGTCCACGAAAGCAAATAAAAATTGTCACGTGAAAGTTGTCACATAAAAGTTGCTCGTGTAGACGAGGCTTTAGGATATTTTAAAACATTCTGATAAACTAATGCATTTTACAATGGACTGCCAAAGCCAAAATGTAAACTAAATTATTTAAATTTCTGGGTGATAAATTTTAAAAAAAGCAGGCAGAGTACAATATGTGAAAGGTAATGAATCATACAGTTAACAAACACTGAAACACCAACTTGAAGAAAACAGAAAAAAATTGGGCTTGAAAGAAAAACTATTTCAGAAGAATTATATATGACCCTGGTGTACTAATACAAAGCACTTCAAAATATTTTTGCTTATAAACTCTGAAGAAGGCTGAAGAAGGTGCCCAATTATTCAGTTTTTAGCGTTTTTTCAAAGAATAAATTTTATTATGACATTTTTAGGTCACATTTATATTTCAAGAAAAACATTTTTGTCTGAGGAAGATCTACTCTTTTTATTTTATCAATTAAGTGGAGAAAGCCACGGAAACAAGACAAGGAGGTCTCCAAAACCGCTCGCGTTCATCTCCTCAGCCAATGTGACCGACCGACGGTGGCGACAGAGACCCGGTCAAATTGTTCGAGTAATGGTTGTCGCATCGCCCTGACGAAATGCGTAATTCTGGCTCTCTTTACCTAAGTATTATTCCACGTCCAAAAACATCCGTATGGTACGGAAAAACAAGAATGGGGCAACACAAGATTGGCCAAATTATGAAGTCAGTTGCAGGCTCTCTGCCAAAAGAGTGCAAAAAGAAGATTACAAACCATTCTACCCGAAAAACAGCAATCCACAAGATGAAGATGGCACAAAAGCCGCGGCTTTTGCAAATCCAGGTCACTGGCCATCGTCGCGAGTCATCCATCGACGATTATGATGAAATAACTGTGGAAGAACGAAGAGAGCTGTCCCACATCATCAGTGGACATAAGCAAGGCAATACAACAACAAGCTCCACGGCGATATCTTCAGTTCCAGCTTCGGTCATCCCAGATCAGAATTTATCACCAGCAGCTACATACATCAACAGCTTTGATAACAGGCATAAACCAGCTTCTGTAGCTTTGAAAGAGAACATTCAGCCCTCTAATCCATCATTTTGTTTCTCGCAAGCGGTGTCGAACATGACACCGCTGCTGTTAAGAAAACAAAATCTGCAAGCGCCATTTCAAGTGTTCAATAACTGTGTTTTCAACACCAAAACCGTGAATGCCGTCGAAAAACCAAAGAGGCGCAGGATAATCATTGACTCTGACTCAGAATAGTCAAAAATTCTGTTGTTTTGGTTCATAAAACATTGAACAGATCGACCTTTGATCGACTTATAATTTGCTTGTTGAGCGAACAAAAGTTGTCAAACCGTTTGATCTTTGCGCATGATCAAGTGCGCCCACGGTAAGGAAAGCTTGTGTATTTCCGGTTTTGGTTGTTCTGTAAAGTTATGAACATTAATAAAATGTATGGAACGCCTCCACTGTCATATGTATAAAAATAAAGCGGTCTTAGGTAGTTTAGTCATTATATTCGGTGCA
>JAOEHV020477739.1:0-10042 GCA_025447995.2 Isaurus tuberculatus | reverse complement strand
GGGGGGCAGGGTTGTGTGTGTATGTGTTGAGAGAGGAGGGGGTGGAAGGGGTGAAGAGAGAGAGGGGTCGGGGGAGAGGTTCTCGGAGCCGCTTTTTTATCCAATAAAAAGAATCCAAGAACAAACTGCACGTAACTTTCCTTTCCTTAACGTTTAGTTCATTCGCATGATATAGTTTCCTCTACAATATTTTATTATAAAAACATAAACATAAAAATGATACACTATTTCAGTATAAGGAAAAACACAAATTCACTCACCTTTTTTTCGCTGACTCTCAATACATAATTTTCTTTCTTGAGCAGGTGCACAGTGCGTTAAGAAGATCACTAAATGTGGTTGTGGCCGCGAGTGTCACCGAGAGACTTTCAACCGCTTTTACGACATCGTTGAGTATGACAAGGAACTTAATCGAAGTTCGGTCGTGACAAAGGTATAAACATTCTTAATAGCTAATTCCTTTATCGGCTTAGTTACTAAATGGAGCCGGATCGTATTTCCATTTATATTACTTTTGTTTTTTTTTATTAGAGTCTTTAACTCCGCATGGAAGAACACTAACCCATTGTAGTTTAGTCCCCAACAGAAGCTGGTACTCGTTTTACCGCAAGTATAGATAGCGCATTTTGACCTGTGTCAAGAAATTTCAGCCACGTTAATGCTGATACTATAAAGCCACATCCCACAAGCTCTGACGGTGCATTTATTAGTATGTTTTGTGGGAACTAGAGCCTGAAAGAAAGCTATACCATGCTGCTCAGACACAATAAACCTGAAACATCTCTTCATGGCCGCCAACATTTGGATTCACCATTATTTATGGTAAACTTAAGAATCGCAACCGCTACGAAGATGGGGCTTAAGTGCCTATACTGGTGACTTTAAAAATTTGATACTAGCCCCCATTTGCTATCTGTAGTGTGATTATGATTCCAGCCACCTTCTACGAGGATCACGCTTTTATCGTACTCATTTCACCAACCAGGAAAGCTTTGGCAACTTTAGGACAAATATTTAAAGCCTGGCAGAGCAGGACCCAGGTCCTTTTGATAGGCCTTTTGCAGGTAGAGGTCACATTGTACAAAATACGCTAAACAAGAGGGCAAAAAAAATGTGTCAGGATCCAAGACAATACAGAATTAACTAGAGAAGTGTGATTTTTCTTTGTTTTGCATTTCCGAGTGGAGACTTGTCTCATGCTTTGCTCTCCAATTTGGTGTATTTTGTATCATGTGGCCTACAGCTGCAAAGGGCCTATTGTAGCTGGAACGTAGAAAGATTTTAGCTAGTCCACCAAACGATTTACACATTTTCAATACACATTTGTTTATTGGATATAGTAAAGGTTAATGTAATATGAATCAGTAAATTTTTAACATGAATGATTGGCTTATACGTAAACACTCAAACCCGGGACCTTTTAACCGGAAAGTTAGCCTGGCCGCTGAAAACCAATGTCAGTTTAACAATTTCCAATGTTTTTGTTTTCTCTCAAAGGCTATTGACATTGGCCGCTGTGATGGCGACTGTGCGAGTGCCATAGGCAAAGTCAAGTGTTTGCTGTGGTAAGATTTTTGAGGCATGCTTACAGCTTTCTCCTTTAAATTACTTTCAAGTTTTGTGTTTTCTAAGTTATGTTGATCAAGAACTGTTTCTATACCCCCGCATCAATATAGACATTTTAGCTAATTTGTTTTTTGACTTGAACGATAAAGTAATAATTTGGATTAAAAAATGGTTTATCAGGTTTATGAAACAACTTAAATTCGGAACAGATGGATCAGTTATTGCAAAATAGTTTAAAATGAAGGCATTTTTAAACAGGCGATCTCGAGAAGGTTCCAGAGATTGACCCTTTTTTATATTACGTACTTCTACTTGAAAGACATCTTCGGCTACCAAAAATATTTTAATGGCCGTTAAAACTACAACAACTCATAAAATATTTAAAGATTTCTTTCACCTTTTAGGAACAAGGATCTGAAGTCGTCTATGGGTTCTTCATTGCCTCGTAAAGCGTGCTTGCTGAAAACAAAACCAAGCAAAGGACGCAGGTGCATTCCACGAGCCTCAAGGACTCGGAAGATCAAGACGGTTAACGGAGAAATCAATATTACAATCGTGCGACGGTGCCGATGCCTTTAAACCATCTCATTCAAATAATTTAAGCTTGAAATAATAACTTCCATCACTTTCTATAGTCAACCTAAAACTGTCGTTTTTAAAGGTATCTTTGAAATGTTTTTTTTTTTAATTTTTGAAATTGTCTCTCTTTGAAGTCACTATTATTAAAGATCTTCGTTTAAAACTGTTGTTTTGAGCAACTTATTTTTCAACATTTAGCTCGTGAATATAACTGTGGATCTTATTTAAAATAAATGTTATAAACGGCGTCTACTTTATGATTCTTTAGTCTTCCTTTTGTCGAGAGCTGCACAGTATCGTAGAATTTAGTCGGTTTTTTACCATTTTGTTGCAGATTAAAGTGGCTTACGTTTAACCGAAGATATTTTATCCCAAACTTATAAATATCTTCAGAACAAATAACTCTTTTAGACGATCTATGGAAGCTTTAAAAAAAATTAAACATATCAACACCAATCTTTCTATAAACCATAACATACTTACAGGGCTAGCTTCGTTCTGGTGCACATTTCTTCCCCAAAAGCTACGTTGGGTCAGCGTTTATGAATAACTCGAAAATGATCTTTTGCAACTTCTGAACTTTGCTCTACCAGGATCGTTTGAGGTAAACTATTTATTTTGATTTTAATGATTACGAACGGGGCTTTGGACACTAATTTCAATAAAGACAAAAGACTACTAAAATAGGCGTTTTTTTTTATTTTTTATTTTTATTTTTTTTTTACTGAAAAAATCTGTGTTCAGTGAAATTGCTTTTCTGAAAACAACTGTAACTGAAATTGCATTTTTTCACTCTGTCTGCTATTTTCATCGTGATTGCTAACCGGTTACAATGTTATTATTGAAGTTACTTTCTATTACATTTAAAAAATTGTGTTTCAATATTTTATCTTTTTACTTTAAGATTCCTTGTAGTCTTGAAATAAACTTACCGAAAGGTACTTCTGTTGACAGAGTTTTGTATTATATGGATAATTATGTTTTACCGGAATCTAAATATCGAATTTGCCATATTTTCACTAGTGAAAATATGAAAAAGTTATGTACCAAAATGTCTCGGATGTACGCGCGCGTCTTAAAAAAAAACGTTTCCCGCCATTTTCTTGTAAAATTAAACTTTATTTTAGTTTGTCTCAGTATGTCCATAAAATAAAAAGAACATTACACGGTGGCGCGAAGATATGAGTTTTATTTTCTTGTGTTAAAAACAACCGATTTTATTCGCTCAATGCGCTTGCTTGTAAAATATTGTTTTCACCACTCGAAAATAAAATTCATATCTTCGCGCCACCGTGTAATATCTTCCATGAATTTTACTCACTGATCATGACCACTTGATATACTTGGGTATTTACTTTCCGTGAAAAACAATGTCTTCAATGTACTTGAATGTATAATAGCTCCGCCAAAGTATCATTTTACACAAAAAATTAATAACGTTTGCACTGTTCGCAAAACCATGTTTGAACAAGCTAAAGCCGATTATGAAAACAGACGAATCGAAAACAGCCATTTCAAGACATACCTTTGTGTGGCAAATCTTTTCTAAAAGGTAATAAAAAAAATAATAAAAAAAATAAAAAAATAAAAAATAAAAATATAAGACGCTCGACTTGCAGGTGAAAGAAAGTTTATTCGCAACTCACTATTCAGAATGAACTTTTCATCTAACTTACGAATTCAAGTTGCAATGAAAACTTTAAATTTTATTGTAAAACTTAAGTCACTACGCTAATGAACGTCCTAAAAAACAATTACATTAGTCAATATTACACTTGAGAAAGTTGGCGTCTCGTAGTCTATCGTTCAAAATTTTATCCTTCGTTTGCATTTTAAGTTATGTACCGTCTTTGTTAAAATCAACTTGAATACAAATTTACCGTCTTCAAAACAAAACAGGCTGCTGAAAACTGCTTTTCTTGCTAACATTTCATATCATTTTCATCTTTATACATCGTGCAAGTATGTACTGTTGTTGTTATGGAATACAAAACTTTGGGTAAAACAATAGTTACAAAAATATATTTTGCTTAAGCAATCAATTCTATTCAGATTCCACAGATTTTACAAAACCAAAAACCAACAACTTCAAAAATCAAGAATATCTTAGTTATTGTTTTATTTACACATGCAGCCAGTAGGAAAACTTGAAAAAAAACCTTAGAATTTGACAAAAAATAACCGATATACATTTAGCTGTACGATCAAAATCAAGTTTAGACATTCACAAAAACAATAGTACACTTAAATGTGCGGCATTCGCCTTTGATGTTGGTTACTGACAAATTGTTTTCCAAAAAACAATGAGTAAGGCAGGTGTTTAATCTAAAATGTCTTTCATTACCAAAATATTCCTGATTAGGTATCTTGAAGTCAAATCTGAAACGGCTGTTAATTTGTTTGGCTTCTCATATCAATTGAGTAGAAAACAAAAACCAATTTGAATGTGAGGCGTAAAACTTAATATACATACATAACTTATATTTTTTGACCAACTCAATACCAACTCAATTCATTTGTTCTGTCAAAGAGGCAACGCTTGAGAGTTCAGCTCCTTACATTTTTACGGCGATAATCAAACCTTTCTACCTTGAGTTTTTAAAAAAAAGTATTCGATAAAAATTAAATATCTTTTAAAAGTATATATTGTTTGTGACCATGCAATTATAGCAATTTGTGAGTCAATAATATCGTTCCGTTGTTTCCTTTAGGATATCAATAACTTTTAGACAGATAATTTGAACTAAATTTGACTAAATTGTAGCGACCAGACTGCTGTCGGCCCAATTAATATCTGAGTTATTCTTATTATTTTACTTTATTTAGCATAAGGCTCTCATTTTGTTGTTTCTCGAACAATGGCGTTTAATCATTCACTTAAAGACTACCGTATTTTGCCGTGTATAAATCTACCTTTAACATGCACCAAAAATTTAACTTCTTAAAATCACACGGCGACTTATACCACCAAAAAACAAAAAACATTTTTAACACCCCTCAAAACTTTATAAAAACGTTTGGAACTACCAATTACATGATAAGTACTTGAATCAATAAAATAACTTTTAAGTAAAACTAAAATTCTGTGCTTTTTAAGTTGTGTACAAACCATCGCAACTATCGTCACCATTAACCTCCAAAGTTAGAGCGGTTTTTAAAACACTTTGTTTATATTTTGCTCAAAATGAGTTATAAACTTAGAATTTTTGGTGTTTTTATCTTGCAAAATATGGAGGTCGACGTATACACGGAAATTCTAAAACTTGCTGTTTATTGGCTACAAAACTAGGGGGTCAACTTATACACGTGGTCGATTGAGCTTTGAGGCATTTAAATGCTTTTTATGTGGCTCGGCACATGACTTTGGCGCAAAGAAGTTAAAAGGAGAAAACTGTTTGTATTTGACGGTGAATTTCAGCATGCGGTGAAAAGTTTTAGCGTATACATGATAGGTGGGCGTTTCCACTACGCCCACTACACTCAACTACAACAAGAGGTTTGCTATTGCGAACTTTTCAAACAGTTCAAGAACCGAGCAGCAATTAGCCATTTCCTATCATACAAATACACTATATTATTCAAGTTCTTTTGTCCCCCCCCCCCCCCCCAGTCAAATTTAAAGTGTCTGTAAGCACCGGATGTAACGTCTATGGATAGTAACCTATCCTAAACGATAACTGACAATAGAAGTGTTTTTTTTTAAATATGAAGTTTGAGGCCTCAGGGAAGGTAGTGTTAAGCCTGTTCCGAGTTATACGTGCCGAGGCAACATTTCATACAAGATCTCCATAGCAAAGACGAATTGATCACATGCTGCCGAGACTACGCAGGGTAGAATTATATCGGTCTAATAAGTAAATACCTCTATTTTTATGTGATCAATTCGTCCCGAGTTGCCTCGAAGGTTAGGAACAACATTTTTAAATGCACGCATGCGTAGTACTCATGCACAATTTCACAGCAAATAATTCCAAGATAACTCGATATCTAAATTTTTTCTTGTAAAACAGGGCCAGATTTCAGCCTTGTTGCCAAGATAACCCTACTCCCTTACCCAAGACAATTTGGGTACATGCGAACAGACTCTGAGAGAAATCTTCCGTGTCCTCCATCTCGAGTGAACATTCCATGTGAAGAGGTTCTTAGCCTTGTATAACATGACAAAAGCTCGCCCGAACATGACAAGTTTAAAAGATAGTTAAATAAACTTTCCGACATCTCAGTTACCACGTATTGGTGTTTTTGGCCAGTGAAATGTTGACTATAAACACACGCACTCAGTTACACTCATGTGACTGAGCTCTTCAACTTTAGGCTTACGATTATCATCAAAGTACAAGATTACAAGGGGCTCGTAAGATTTGGCTACACAGCAAGGGTCCCCGGGGGCGCTTTTGTTTAGCGAGTTGTACAACCCCATGATGGTACTGTGATGATTTTCACTACCCCACAAAAAAGGACATTTTCCTGAACAGTAATTGGCGTAGAAGCCACTGGGCGCGTGAATCCATTTCCAGTTCAAATCCTTTTGGAAGTCGATGTATAATCTTCTCAGACAACATTTTTTCGTTTTCTTTTTCTTTTTGCAATATTTCATATCAAGAGAACGCCTTCGTCTTCTCCTCATTGGTGGTTTGCTTTGTCTTCGAGTCCAAACAAGAATCGAAGGACGATGTAAAGAATCTTCCAAAAAAGATGTTTCACGAGTCATCGTTTTTGAAGTTGTCCTTGTTTCTGCATATATTCCCTTCGTTTCATCTTCATTAGCGCAGGTAATTGCAATTTTAATTTCACTCGATGACCCAATGAGCCAGTTCTTAACAATGCTAGTTACATCGAATGATTTCCACCCAACAGAATTCCCTTCAAAACGTTTTTCTGATTGAGGTGAATTACACATTGAAGAAAAAACATTTTCCAACTGTAACTTACCTTCTTTGCTATATCCTGAGTGATGCAGTCGAAGGTCTGCCCTAAAGATTTTAATGTTCTCATCTTGAAGATCGCTGGCGTTAAATTTTAAAATGTAACTTTTCACGTCACCATTTGTTTTCGTCTTAACATCTGATGAGTAAAAACAGTAAACTCGTTAAGTAGTTTGTTTATCTAAACAACTTTAATATGCGCCAATGAAAAAGTAAAATAGATACTTTAGGCAAAAAAGGTTACAAAAAAAGAAACAAAGAAATAAGGCAGACAAACAAACAGACAGACATGCAGCCAGATGTGTAGTTGATTGTTACTTTCAATTAACTTGTACTGTTTAAACAATTTTCGGGAGAAGGTCAATTAAAGTTTAGAATCATAAATTAGATATAAGATAGACACATGTTTTATTTCAAGGCCGGCGCAGCAGGAGGGGGGGGGGCAGGGAGGAACGGTAGCCCCCTCCCCCCCCCCAATTGTCAGACTAAGTACAATTTGTTTATTTGCAGCGAGACAAACTTGCCACTTGTCCTCCATAACGCCGAGGACTTCTATAAGAAGTCCCATACTAAATATTTTCAAAATACCCCCAGAATACGCAGGATTGGCATTTCAGAGAGTGTAGTTTGCCAAAATTTTCCCAGGGAAGCATGCCCCCGAGCCCCTCTGAAAGCTCGCGCCTTCGGCGATCGCTAAAATCTCTACCCCCGTCCTGACTGTCCACGAACGTAAAGCCAAATAAATGTTGAAACATGGGCATGCCGGAGGATCCAAACTGGGGCAAATGCTTGGCAGACAGAGATTTTAATATATATATTTTATACAATTGAGCCAAACTCGAACACACAAAGACAGGGACGCAATTTTACGGGAGGGGGGGGGGATGGGGGATTAAGCTTCCTCCAATTTTTTTCATCATAAAATATACTCAAAAATTTAAAAGTCTGTTTTCAAAAACTTTTCAGTTGGCTTCATTACATTTATTTCTTTAAGCGAAGTTAGTTACCCTCCCACACATATTTCGATGAAAATCACTGCCCTGAAAGACTGAATTACTTGTTCTATAATTTGTTTTTTACACTTGCTGGTTCGGATAACACTAAATGCAGGAGTACCAAAAAAATTCTTATGGCAGGTTATTTTTGAGCTACCTAATTTCATAATAACAGAAAAATAAAGAGATTTAATACTGCAGACCCTACGTTTTGGCATGGTTTAAAAATTTTGGAACCAAAAAGGTTTTTTAACAAAAAAAATACTGAATATTTACCAGACACGCCAGACTTGTTTTGAAATACACGAGGCTCGGAACTGTTGTAATTTGTGTTGAGAGTTTTTTCTTTAGATGTTCTAAAACTTTAGCGCAAGTACTGAGGATGCATTAAGTTCAGTAGTATAGAATTGTCACCGCTCGTTGAAGTTATGAAACTTGAAAAAATTTGATTCCCGATCTTTCGTGCGGTTCCTATAAACTTACCATTAGATATACACGTCATTTAAAATTTTAATTGTAAAAATAGCATTCATACACAAAAGTCTTTGCTATACAGTTCTTGGCTTGCTACTATAGGCGAGCGATGTTGGACTGATAAAAGAACATTAGCCGAGAAAAAATATTTTCATAAATTTTCTGTAGTGTACGAAACAAAATTCATCGCCAGTTTTCTCATTACAGCCTCAAATATGCTCTTAGCATGTTGTTAAATTTAAGGCACTGTCAGTGTTGCGTTCTTGTAGAAAAGTTGTTACAAAAAAGAGTGAAATCTTAAAGGAGCTACTGACGAGAAGCAGCTGCTTCGAACTTACCCAATAGGGACAGCTGGACAATTTCCTTTGCAAAGTAATCTTCCTCGTCTTTGCGCTGTAAAATTAAAGCGTCCATGGCCTCTTCATGTCTTTGATGGACAACAGTTTTATAAATATCCATAGCATTCTTTCGAGTGTCATTGTCAAAGGCAGAGCTTTTAGTTTCGGGCAGGCGGGAAAAGCCAAGTTTTGAAAGAACTTGCACACGAACTGCGAGAAGACGGTTTTCTCTCGCCTTCTTGTGACGACAAAGTTTGCATTTCTTGGCATCAACAACTAAATGATGTGTTGCAAAAACCGTGACACAAATTAGCACGTAGAGCAGTTTAGAAGACATGTTTTAATATGCCTAAACCTTTATGAATCAATACCTTTTGTAGGTAATCCCAGTCTAAAACTCTTTGCAATACTATTCCGTTTCAACATTGTAGGTGACAGAAGAGTTTTAACATTATAGCTGATACACTTTTGCATTTTTACGATTTATTTTATTGTTCCGCTTAGTAACGCCGATTTGCTAACAAGTCTCGTAATGGCACTTAAGTACTTGAAATTGCGCGCAGAACAATGCAATCTATTTAGCTATGCAAACTCGAAGGAAGTATTTAAATGATAATAGGAATTAAGAGAATGGGATTCGTTGTTTACACGTCGAAAACTGGACGCAATAACCAAATATAGTTGATTAAGCACCTTATTCAAACTTTAAAACTGTAACTAGCTGACAATTTTTAAATTCCTTTGCAAACAGTCTATATATGAAAATGCATTTGAGTTTAACAGATATGTAAGTTTAAACGTTCAGTAGTTTAAAAAAAAGTGAAGTGCGTCGAGTATGTAAAACACGTGATCTTATCAGTTCCGTGTTTGAAATGTCTAATCATTGCCGTTAGCAGAGCAGGAAGCTGACGTTTTGATTGGTTGCCCCTCTAAAGACCAATTGATAATGCTAAGGTCAAAATAGCAGCTGAATTTTTTTAGTATTTCGAGTTCCTCGGACTAAGGGCTGGCGTTCAAATATACGATTTCCACTCTACTAACAGCATGCAATAATTAAATGTTTTTTAAAAAGTGTATATGACAATTTTTTTTTTTTATTTTCTTATTTTGTTTATTAATGTTCATAAAAAAGGAATATTAGTTTGAAAATGACGAGAAAATTTTT
>JAOEHV020477629.1:0-10042 GCA_025447995.2 Isaurus tuberculatus | reverse complement strand
GCTCGGGCGCAAATGACGCTACTCGGGCCACAAATAAACTATATGCCCTCCGAACGTCATGTGATTGTCCTATTCATCAGGCCTTTCAGTGAAAAAATTAGTAGGCATGCGATCATTCGGTTGCCTTGGTTGACCAAGGCGTGCGATGGCGTGCAGTGACTTAAGTTACTAAAAACGCAACAATGCAGGTGCTTGTAGATTTGGTCTGCTTTTTTACCGCAAAGGAGACAAACTGTCTAGACTGCTTTCAGCAAAAATAATTATTTTTGATACATTTAATTGGGTTTTTCTTAACATGATAGAGCTCATTTTTTACGAAAAAAGGGGACCCATGGCTACATGTTTTTCCGCAAATTGTAAAAGAAAACAAGCACAATGACCTGTTTTCAAAAAGTAAGAAGTCACTGCTTAGAAATACCACTGATCGCAAGTCTGGCTTTCATTAAACATGTGAATAGACGTGCGCGTGCGATCGCATGCCTTTTATTGACAGGCCTGATTCTTTAAGTACTGTTAAACAATTTTCTGCTGGTTTGCCTGCCTCTGCAATTTTAAGAGAGTTAACTGTGTTTGTTAAGACGCAAACCCCTCCTTCCACGCCATCACTTCTTCATAGCCAAAGAAAGGAACTTACAATGTTCAATGAACAGCTTGTTATACATTACCTCTTCATTTAAATTTGATCTGATACCAGGCATAGAAGAAGGCAGTGGCAAGTCTGAGACTGCTATTGGAATTCTGTCAAGAGGAGAACCAAGTACATTGAGTTTATTAGCTGCATTGTCATTGTTTGAGTTGCCACCACTGCATGGTGCTGAATTCCAAACCAGAGCTCCAGGACAGCAAATGGTGATGGTTTCAAGCAAAGAACTGAAGGCCAATAACAATGCTTGGTGCTGAGGGCAATTCTTGTACTGATTAATAATTGGCTGTTGCACTCCGCTGCTACTTGTTGGTGGAGGAGCACTGTTTAAAGATACATAGTTACATAAATACAGTCACACACAATTAAAATATTTAAACTTGGGTTTTAGAGTAGCTACAAAACAATATCTCTGAGCTTGATACACATATGACAAAATTATGGTTACAAGAAAAATGGTAATGGTGATGAATACGAAGATGAAGATGATAATGATGATGATCAAGATAATGATGATAACAATGCAAATTCGAGATAATAATTACAACAGACTATGATAATGATAACTATGATAATGACAATGATGAAGATGATAATGATGAAAAAGATACAAAACAACAGTGATTGTGAGAATGATGGTGATAAAAAAATTAACATTAGCTATGACGATAAAAATAAGAAAAAAGCTTGTGATGCTGGTTATAGCAGGCCTGTCAATAAAAGGCATGCGATCGCACATGCATGTCTATTCACACGCCTAACAAAAGCCAGATGTGTGATCCATCGCATGCCTAAAATACATAATTTATCGCTCTTGGTATTTCTAAGCACCTCTCAGGGCTCGATTTTAAAGAAAATTTCTTGTTGTACATGGGGAAACCAAGAATTATTTTTTAGTCGTCTCCCAAAAGTTAAGGTCGTCGTAAAAAATGAGTTGTTTCATGTTAAGAAAAGCCCATTTAAATATATCAAAAAATAATTACTATGCTGAAAGCAGTCTTGACAGTTTGTAGATCCTTTGCGGTAAAAAAGCAGACGAAATTTACAAGCACCTGCAGGCACTGTTAGTTTTTAGTCACTTATGTCACTGCACACTGTTGCACTCCTCAGTCAGCCAAGGCAAGTGAATGATCGCACGCCTACTGATTTTTTCAGTGACAGGCCTGTTGTGGTGATGATGATCATGATGAAAACTGTGTAATAATAAGTAATAATAAACATGAAAATGAAGATGATACATTTTACTTCTGACAATCATGAGGATAATGAAAACTACAATGAAGATGATAATTTATACTCTGTCACCTCTCAGAAGAAGCTGAAAGTGGACTGGGAACATTCATGGTGGGTGTCTTTGGACCACCTGATGTAGAGCTTGGTTGCTGTTGCTGCTCTGACTGCATCTGTTCTGCCGCTGAATACAAGGAGGAAAGCTTCCTAGTACAAACCTGGCCGAGATTTCTAGCAAGGGTCTGAGACAGAACGATCTGATCCACATACTGCAAAAGAGCAGATTTAAAACTCAAAGTTCCAGGGACTTTCAAACTCGAGTTTTCAAACAGTTTTAATTAGTCTTCTAAGCTTAACTAAAGCTAAATCCTTTACGAGCCTAGTGGCCCATGGAGCAGGTGCTTATCTCCAGTTTCTGTAGTGTTAAGCGGATGAGAGTCGTAGACTCCCGCTGGACAGGGCACTTAATCCACCACAGGTTAGCTTCCAGCAAATGCCGGTACTCATTTACCTACCCAAGAAGGATGGAAAGCTGAGTTGGCTTAGGTGGAAAAGAAGGTCATACAAATATTCGAAAATCTCGGAAAACTGCCGGGATCTAACTGGGGACCTTGTGTTTGGAAAACAGAGATCTTACCAACTGCACCAACCACGTCTGCCCAATTAATTAATTAGTCTTCTATAACAACCAAAAATGCAAAATGTTACAAAATTACAGTTGCAATGCAATCCTCAAATTTACCCTTAGGACCTTAAAGTTGCTCTAATTTTATAACATTTCAAATTGAGGTATAATGTAAAGCAGGACAAACTTGCTTTCAAATGAATACTAAATTAAACAAAAAAAAGAAACTAAAAGTATTGCGCTTTAAATGTTTTTCATAGTAAATCTGATGTAGTGCAATTATAATTTTTTTTATTTTGGCCGTTTTCACACTAGAAGACAAACAAGTCGTCTGGACAGACAAATCGTATGACGATTTGTGCATCTAATGTGAATTCGAGACGACCAAATTGAAAAAAGTTGTCTGTCTTAAATGTGGGAAAATATAGTCAAATCTCCCACAATTCACCATTTTTCTGCTAGTTCCAAGTCCCCAGCGGCCATTACAAACTCGATATTTGTTCGTCTAGTGTGAATTTAGGACGATTTTTGGTTGACTTATTCGTCTGGACAAACAAATCATCTGCATTTGTTCGTCTATATAGACGGACAAACAGACGGACAAATTTAATGATTTGTTCGTCTCAGACGATTTGTCCGTCCAGATGACTTGTTCGTCTTCTAGTGTGAAAACGGCCAATGATTCAACTTGCAGAAAAAATATATTTAGGTTAAGTTTCTTTTACGGATATTGTCACAGGGTCTTAACACTAAAAATGACTTTTCTTTAGCTCACTGGACTGCAAATCTTTTTTTCAAAAAACCAGTTGTTGCAGATTTGTCAAGGACTCCACATTAAGCAGTAATGTTGGGCATTCATGCTTGAGGTAAAATTTCATGACTCAATCAAAGAAGGCTTTTTTTACAAACCCTAAGCACTAGGGGAATCAAAAGCTTGAGAAGAATGTCATCTCCCATTTTGCCTTTGTCTAGCAAATCAAGAAGCCATTGGAGAAACTCTTGTCTGTCGAGAAGACTTTCCTACAAATTCATGAAAAGAAAGGCTGTCAGCAAAATGTTAAATAAAAAACATTATAACTAAATCAACTTAGCTACAGTAGTAGCCATTTCACTGCCATCCGGCACTTTTTTGTATCACCCAACTTATGGAATTTTACAAAAACTTAAGTTTTGATTGGCAACAGAACTAGAGATCTACTTTCATTAATTAGTTTGAACTCCCTATTAGTAAAATGTACTAGGTGTTTTATTCTACATAAAATATAATAAACAATTTTAATAATAATTATATTATTTTAATTTATTATTTTCTTTTAGGTTAAGGCATTTTTTCCAGCTAATTGACTGTTTAATAATGCAAGGAAAAAAGAATTTTCAAGCCTAATGGAATCCACATCATAACTATCACTCAAATAACGGACCTCTGCAAAATCTGATTTTTGATTGGCTTCCAAAAACCAGAGTTCTGTTTTCAATACTAGTCATATCTAGTAGTGGAAAAATATGCTTTTCTTTTATGAATAACTGGGTTTTTTCTGTCTTGACTTATTTATTATTAGTTTCCTTTTCATCTAAATAGTATGACTTTTTGTGGTTCAAAATGATTACACCTTTCACTCTTACTAATGGACTTTAAGTGCTAAGTGAATAAATCTAATTACCTCTTAGCCTCATTTGCTATTTCCTTGTAAACTGTTCATCATCAAGGTTTGATTGATATTAAATAGTACATTCTATTTAACCCAAGCTGTTATTATTTAATTTTTATGTTCATTATTAGCTTTCACATAGTGGTCCTAAGAAAAAGCCACACTCAAATCTTCTGTAAGAAATTGGAGAGAAAATTAAAAATACTAATAATTTTTTCTTCAACATTTACACAAGAATACTGGTGCCTGCATAGTATGAATACTGTAGCTCCTTATGGGTCTAAAAATTGTTAGTACTTTATATTTTGTAATTTCAGTATTTCATGTACTGTTAAGGTTAAGATTATAATTATAACTCACCTCGTAAAGCCAGTTTGCAAGCCTTATAGTATAGTTCCATTGCTTTTGAGCTTGTTCGACATCTGATGTCATTCTTGGCTGATGTTGTGACGCATAATGTTGGTGATAGAAGTCTGACAATTTCATCAGCTGTTCCCTCAGATACTTTGTCAGAACATGTGTCCATTCTAAAAATTTTCAATAAACTTGTAAGCCACAGAAGAAATTACAGCATTGATTAATTTACTTTAAAATGCAAATTATTAATATTTTCATTCGAAAATGATAACTAAATTAATATTAACTGGTCTGAAATTCTTACAAACCAAAAAACGTTTTCATTCACAAAGAACTTATTCTTTTTCACTCTCATAATGATTTTTGCCAAATTGTTGTTGATAGGTAAGAACATTTATTTAATAGCTTGATGTCATTTTTATTCACGAGTTTTTTGTCACAAAAGAGCAAGTCTGCGAGCGAGTGAGTGATATCATGATACAAAAAACGAGTGAATAAAAACAATATTATTAAGCTATTAACATTTTATAATTTGTTTATTACACAATTTAGGGAAGATGCAGCAATTAACATACAAACAAGAAAATGATTCTTGGTGATACTACTGTCAAATTGAAATTTGACAATATCACCAATGTTTATATCTTGTGCAAAAGAATCAAGTTCCAAAGTTAATTTCAAGAAAGTTTAAAAATTTGAATTAGAAAGCACAATTTTAAAGTGAACACTATTTGATAGTTTTTTACCCAGTTTCAGTATAAAGATTAAAAAACAACAATTCTGCTATTTTTATCACTCTTGGCTACCATCACTTGATTTGATAACAGTTTCAATTGATAAATTTGTAAGTTGCTAAATAAATATATAATATTTGCTATATAACCAAAAGAGCTATAAAGCAGAAGCTGCTGGAAACTAAGTACTTTCACAGCTCAAGAGTGCAGCATTGATATCCAAGATGACTGTTTAACCAAACCTTGTGCAGGGTCTTGTGCAATTCGCTTCTTTACTTTGGGTTCTGATATTGCATTATAATATGCCGATGTCATCTTGATGAACCATGCTGCTCGTAGCATTGGTACAGCGTATTCACAGAGACTGCTAAATATCTCTTCTTTCTTGTTGAAAATAGGCACCTAAGGGATTTAATAAGTTTTATTCATAGTTAAATGTTCATTAGAGACAAAGTTATTGACACTGATTAATTTTACTAACTAAAAGGGAAAATTGAATGTGTTGTAAAGACAGTCATAAAAACCTAACTTGGATGAAGGGCTAACACTCAAATTGTCAGCATCTTAAACTTCTTAACTGTCAGTGATGGTCAAATTATTTCAATTTCTTGAGTTGAAATAAACATGTGTTCCTCAAAGATTATGGGACATGGAGCTTTTATTGTGCTAAAAAAGTTAACAGAGCTATAAAAAAAACATGATTACAAAACGGTTTGCAATGAAACTAAATAAATATTTTTGAGGTTCCAGACAGATGTTTTAAATGCTTTTTCAGGAAGAATATTAATAGCAATTTTGTCTCATTCAAAAATAACATTTGGCAAAACTGGTTGCCTATCAATATTAAAAATTATTTTAAATTAATATTTCACCTTTTTGGCCAGCAAAGTCAAAGGTTTGTTTCCAGTAAGATCTTGAAACCATGATGCTATATGACTTCGTGAACGAGCAGTTACCTTTGATGACAAAAAGAGGCAAAAAATGACCTGGATGTATAATAGTCTTTTTAAAGTCAAACTTTAATGAAACTATAATTAACCTAGCTTGGGGAGTTTAGTTACAATTACATCAGTGTAAAGGGCTGCTGTTTTTATTGTCACTGAGAAGCTCACAGTTACTTTTGAGCATTATGTTGTTTAATGATAGAAGGCTTACCTTCAAAACAAAAACTTTTTACAATACATACAGCATTTATTATAAATTATAAGATCTTCAGTATTTTGCAAGCTTTCTAAATTATGCATTTCATTATCTTCTTAAAAAGCTAGATATTTTTAACAAGAAAAAATACTACTTTAATTACAAATTTAGAATAAAAAACATATACATAGAAATTTTTCATAATTCCAGGATTTACAAAAAACACTTACAAATTCAAAAATAATAATATTAATAATAATACCTAATAATAATTTTAATTATAATTATAACTATAATTATTACAAACAAAAAATATCAGAAAAGCAAACGCAATTATGATTTTTTCTTCAATTACACAAATCATTTGCTTGTTAATTACCAATATTTAAACCAATTGGTATTTGATTAATAATTGCGAAAAATGTATTGCAAAACTTGTAAAGTACTTACATTCCAAAAATTTTCTTTGACAATTTGTGATTTCCTCTTGTTTAAGTCTTGAAATGTATTCAATTTTACTTTTTCGAGTCGAACGGCGTTAAAACTTTGTGCAAACTGAAAAATAACGCAGATAACGTGACCACTATAAATCAAAATAATTTATATTATCGACTTCGTGTAAGTTTACACAATCTTTATTGACAATTATATTAATTAATAGTTATTAGATTGACAAGTTGCATATATTATATATCATATGTACTAAGAGTTTTACCTTTGATAGTGGTACATTTGACACAATATCCTTTGCTGATCCATACTGAAATTTAACAGTGGAGTTAAATATTAGTGACTCTGAAAAAATAACCTAGGATCAGACAAGAATTTCTTGTAAAATATCACAAGCTTTTGTCTCGTTTAACGAGACAAAGGCTTGTGATATTTTACATAAAAAATATTTACATGGCAAAGGTTACCCAACCGCGACATTACCTCACTCAAATTAAAAAGCGGCTGAAAAGTAAACCCTTTCTTGACGTTTTCTTCGCTTAGTTCATCCTCTTTCTGTAAATATTCCTGAGGGTAGACATCAGGGGCGCATAATCGATGTTTCTTGAGCGGTCGGCTGCAAACAGCCGCCATCTTGGATTAGAACGTTCATGCAAAATACAGCTGAGCTAGAATAGTGCTGGCTCATTGTTGTAAAACTTTTGGCGCATGCGTGATGACGTTTAAAACAATTGAAAACAAAATGGCTGCCCGTGTAAACGGGTTTTTTAGAAGTTTAGCATCAGGTAGCCTGGGATCAAAAAGCAAAATTTTAAGACAGGTGATACTGTACTATTAATGACCCTTAACTGTTGTAGTTTCCATTTTTTCGAAATTTATCTAAACATTGCTATCTGATGTGTTTTGTTAGGCTGTTGGGTGCAATGCAAGTCGATTACAGCATGCCCGTTTTCTTTCCCTTCATGAGCACTACAGCATGAAAATTCTTGAAGAAGCTGGTATTTTGGTACCAAAAGGAGGAGTAGCAAAGACTCCCGAACAGGCTTACGAAATTGCCACTGTTCTTTGTAAGTAAACCTTTGATATATGCAGTTTGTTTGTCGGCGTCTCGTCTCATCTCCTGAAACTTTTAGTAACGTCTTAGAATTTATGATAAAGTGGAACTACTCCAAAAATCTAGATAGCTATAATATTATATTAAAAATAATGTTCGTTTATGAAATTTTAATTGGTTATAACATTCATAAAATCATTGGATGTTAAAGCTGCAGTAAGTTTTGTCCTAAATTTAATATGTAAAAAAAAGTTAAATTATGTTTTGGCTAGTTGTGTAGCAGAGGCTGGAACAACAAATAATTGTAATTTTTGACCATTAGTAGTGTATAAAGCTGATGTTTTGAGCAAGTCTGTGGATCAAAAATTTCAGTTTTGAGTAGCCCAAATTTTATTCTTCAATCAGTCAACACTAAATGGAGATAAATATTAGCCCAAATTAGCCAATAGGGTCGTAAAAGGATGTAGTTTACTGCCTACTCACCAAGACAATTAAAAAAAAAGATTTTGAAAAACCTATTCCATAGGTATTTAGTATTGTTTGGTTTCTTCTCATGTCACTCACTCATGCCCATTATGCCGTCTGGCATGTAGGGCAGCAACAAAGGTACGCCACTCTTGTTTGTTCTGGGCCAGCTTCTGAACGGACCCCCATGAGTGATGGGGCATCTTGATCTCCCTTTCCACAGTTCGACTCCAGGTTCTTCTCATGTAAACTAATCAAATTATCATTGTAAAATTTTGCTGTTGCACTTACTCAACTGCATAGTTTTTTACAGATTACCACTCATGTTCATCTCTATATTACTACAGGCAAAAAACTTGAGAAATTATTTTATAAACCTGATGAGAACTAATAATGAAAAACTCTATCTCAATGACATCTTTTGTAGTCCAAAATGTTAATAAATAAGCATTGTTTAAATGATAATAAATTATAACTGCTTTATGTCAAGTGACTTTTGATTTTAGATGAATGTGTTCAACAATTTTTTACATTGTTTATTAACAGCCAATTTTTATCATTTACCTCAAGGTTGTATTTTCCTTATTTTATTAATCAACTTTAACTGTTTTACATCATTGGCGTAATCATTTAATTAGTAGTTGAGTTTATATTACTTGTTCCATTTTTTAAAAAAATATCCCATATCATATTATTAATGTTGATATTTAAAAATAAAGAGCACAAGTTTATTTTAACAAGATTTAGTGGGGGTTTGGTAATAAGTGGGCCATCTTGGCCTGGGCAAGGAATAGAACTAAGTCAAAAAAATTATTTAACCCATCACTGAATTACCATCATTTTGAACCTTTTCTCTCCAAAAATTAGCTGAAAAATTAACATTGCCCTTTTTTCAGCTGAAGACTGCACTGACATAGTTCTTAAAGCACAAGTTCTTGCTGGCGGACGGGGCAAAGGAATGTTCGAGGGAGGTCTTAAAGGAGGTGTTAGAGTTGTTTTCTCGTAAGTCATTAATTATCAGATTGTTCACTTCACTCTTTATGGTTTCATCCACGACTTAAGATAGGCAACAGACATTTTATACCCCTCAACTTGCATTTGCTGCTTTTAAGGTAAAGGAGCACTCATTACATGGAGAGATACTGAAGTTGACCATATCGCATGGCAAAACAGTGTTCCAGCTTTAAAAAACAATAGGGCACACTAATTTACATATCATTAATATGCATGATATATAATTTGCATATCATTAATATTCAATGCTAAACCATGACGACGATGATAACACAAATTATTGTGGCTCAGGAATTTAGTGTGTGAAAGCAATTACAGTATTTTCGAGCAATCGTGATCATTCGAATTTTAGTGAAAATAAGAAAAATATTGTTGTTTATTGTAAAGTTTGTGCTTTTTAACCTCAAAATATTGGGTTTTTATCTCAAATCTTCATTAAGACAATGTACAGGATCACAAAAAACGACAGGACACTGGAGGAAAAAGACAAGGCACACAAAAAAACGACAGGGCGCTGTGCCCTGTCGTTTTGGCCTAGCTAGAACACTGCGAAAGATAATTTCTGACATCTGCAGTCAAATTGAAAAAGATAGGCACAATAAGACAGGGCTTCTGACAGGGTGCGGGAAAAAAATGGAAATTGTGCGG
Source organism: Isaurus tuberculatus (assembly GCA_025447995.2). Taxonomy (NCBI): domain Eukaryota; kingdom Metazoa; phylum Cnidaria; class Anthozoa; order Zoantharia; family Zoanthidae; genus Isaurus; species Isaurus tuberculatus. The sequence continues at coordinate 33 of JAOEHV020477629.1, read as the reverse complement.
GATTTCAAAGGCAAATTGTGCGGTAAAAACAGT
>JAOEHV020477520.1:0-10042 GCA_025447995.2 Isaurus tuberculatus | reverse complement strand
GAGTTGATAAATTCAACAGAATATCATTGGCTTGACTCTCAATTTTTTTCATTCATCCATCTTCCGCAAACATGAGAAGAGTGACAATTTTCAGTTTTTGTAATAGGGTTGGAGGCTTAATATATTTCTGGCTTCAAAAAGATGGGGGGGGGGGCTTAATAGAGAAATTACGGTACTCAATACTCACCAACCCTTCATTCTGAACAATTGATTCACTTATCACCACTCACCCCGCCACCCATCTTCCCACCTTCCCAACCAATCCATCCATCAACTCATTTATCAACCATTCCATCCATCTGCCCATCTGTCCTTTCACCCATCCATCCATCCATCCATCCATCCATCCATCCTTCGAACCGGCTCGCGTTACAACCGTGTAATTCTCAGTTCCCAAATTAAAAGGAAAATTGCCTACATGTTTTCGATTTCTACTGCTATTTTGCCAGTATGTCAATTTTTGACAAGTAAACTAAGTTTTAATGAACTCGGTGATACACTTTTATTATTACTCTAGATAATTTTTGAACACGTCCTGTCAAGCTTTTACTGGTTTAACTAACTTCTGTGTTCAGAGAAATACATTCAGAATCTTAAAATGAAAACATACGGTCTCTTTGAACATTTTTATGTGTCAATGTCAAATTTTCCGCGCGTTACCTTGCAATGCAGTCTGGGATGGATAACTAAAGCAACGCTCGAGAGCTTGATCTAGATCACGTGGTAATCATTATTGAGCTTTAGTAAGAGGTAGGTAATACTGGAATTTCCATCCTTCAGAGTGACTTCTTCTTAGGCATGTCACAAGTCTTATTAATCCATTTATTTATTCGTTTATTTTCTCTATAAATGTTATATTTTTCTTCTTCTCTTCACAAAATTCTGTATAGATCACCACAAACCTATTCTTTCTCTCTTCCTATTTAACTCACTTGATGTAGGACCTATTCAGTCATATTTGAATTTTTTATTCTTTATGTTTAACTCTACTTGCAGATGAAATTACAAGATACAATTTTGAAGTTTATTTAGTAAAACAGGAAAGATAACATGGGAAATATTTTGAGCTTAAAATATGTAAATGTTCTTAAAACTAAAGACTTTAGCAACACATTTTCATTATTTAATTATCAAAAACATTAACAAACGTTACAATATTTTTTTAAATCCAAAAAATTCCAAATCAGTTGTAATCTATTTGTCAGTAATATCCTATATTCATGACAAAGACTTTTATGACAGTGAAAACTTCAATGTTGGAACGGTTTTTATCTTTTACGAGTGAAAAACTTGTTTTATGAACTTTCATGTAGGAATTTAAAAAATCTCTTTAAATGAATTAATTTTTTTAAAAAAAATCTTTGAGTTAGAACAAACTAAATATTAAACATTCTCGTTGGACATTGCAACGGTTGAAACGATAATGTAATTAAAACCTAAACTCCAAAGTTCTATGACAACTGAGCGTTTGAAAAAGAACTGAATTTCAAAGAACACTTCTTTATTTGAACATTGAATAGGTGTGACTACTTTTCGTAAAATTTTGGGAAATTATTTTTTCTTCTCTTACAACAACTGACTTGGACCCAGAAAACTGGGAAAGATTATGAACTGATAATTCAACTCGGTTGATTCATATTTCCGAGCACTAAGAAAAAAAATTAAGCTTTCTTGTTGGAGCAAATTCGATCACTACTGTTTATCTGTTTTTTATGTGTATTTGAGGTTTTTAGATTGAATATTTGGTACCTTCCAATTCAGTATGTTTCTGTTTCAGTTCTCATATCTCTTGATCAACTGCTACCTTTCAAAACTAAAAGCTTAAAAACTGATATCAACTCTTATTGGCATTGATGCACATTTATTGAGAAGGGTTTTGAAATGTTGTTGCTGTAGATAAAAAGATAAAGCCGTTTTACAAGTATTAATTGAATATATTGCAAGGAGCGAATCCGAATTATTATAAAGTAATTTACTACAGATTCTTATAAAATAAACTATAAACTTTTAAAACAACTAACAAATTAAAACTGCAAATATGCTTTACCTTTTAATCGTCTTTGGGACAATCTATTTAGAGATTAGTGGATTCTTCTAACCATAAAAGAAAAGCAAATAATATCCGTAAACTGTTTTCCAGCTAGGAGAAATAGAGATTGATTCGAGCCGTTCAGCATAGTGTATTAAATGAAACCAGTATCTATAATTCCAGCGTTTGAAGGCACGCGAATCTCACGCTGTGACTTTTTGTTGCACTTGAAGCAAGGTTTCGCGTCGCTTGATGCTTAAACACAATAACACAACATAAAATAAAGTAGCTCTAGAAAGCGCAGTTAGCTATTGAAGACAGCAAGGCACGGAAGTAATGTTCCATTGTGGCGATATTGTAAACGTTCGTTGCTGTTTCAGGAATTAAAACAACCTGATAAAGTCTCTGCGGCGTTTCTATCTCCTGTCGAGATGTAGGAACAAAAAGCTATACGTTGGTATACAATTTCCTAAATATCTCATTTTGTAAAATGAAATAGAATCGGCTTCTTTCAAAGCACAGTATGACACAATTTTCAGTGCATCGACAAACTAGTTAACAGAGGCACAAACTCTTAAAAGAACTTTTATCCAATCGCAAGCTTTGACTTTGTATTAAAAATATAAAACTGATGTGTCAACTTAGATGATGAAATTCGCGTGACAAAATAGTTTGTTTGCAAAGTGGTAGCAATCTAAACTTTCAACCCAGATTTTTTTTTTAACCATAAGATTTAGTTTTTTTTATTATGAAGGAATGTTTTTTAAAAAGTAATCCTCCTGTATGAAACTTGGTGATCGTTAAAAAGGTTTTTAAATAAAAATATATACAGGATTTTAAGCGCGCAGCAAATTAAAAAAGTATTGTTACAATAAACTGACAAGACGCGCACGAATTCTCTAGAAAACTGAAGAGCAAAATAATGCAATGGCTCATGGAGTGATGCACCGTATTCAAAGCATCAGTTGCAACAATGAAACTACTTTATCAATTAGCTTGCTGAAACTCAGTTTGAGATAAACGGCAGGAAAGTTCCGAGTTTGGAACCATTTGATGAAATCCAATATTCTAAGTGACCATTCATTTTGTTTGTCTTGAAGAATAGAAATAATTGGTACTCAATACTCATTTTAACTTTTTGTTTTTCCACTAAAGAGAAGACACGCCGAGTATACATGTTGCTTTTATCAAAACTAGAAATCAGAAATATTCGTATATTAAAAATAAACATACATTTTTGTTTTTCAAATATACTCAACCGAAATTATGTTTGAGTGAAGAATTGAACACATGCTTTCTCATTTTTTTTTCCTTTTTCCCACTTTCTTGCGTGCATTGTAGTAGAATGAAGCTTATAGGGTATTTTTACTTCCTCTTACATCTTTCTTCTATGGTCCTGCAGAATTTCTGATTAAAATGACCTTTTTTCTATACCAACTGAACATGGCTGATCTCAGTAACAAGCTACTGCTATCGATGGAAAAAGGGAAGACTCTGGGGAGGAGGAAGAAGAGGCTTGGAAAAGAGAATGAAAAGGCACACTCGCCTGAGAGTTTGAGCCCTTTGAATGGTTGTAAACGTTTAGATTAATCGAACCATAGGTAAAGTAGGAAAGGTGCATTTCTATAACCAAGTCAGTGTTAAACAGACAAACACTTACAAAACTTATTTAGATGTACAATAAAAGTTTCTGTGATACCTTTCATTTCACAGTCGAAAGTAAAATACTAGATCTAAATTTCGGAACATGCAGAAAGAAAACTAAAAGAATAATACAATGTTCATTTGGAACTCTTGCTACATTATCTTTGCTTGGGGTAGCTCAAGATTCAAATGATAAGAGTGGGCGTTATTCTCTAGAATTCGCATTACTTTGAACTAGGAGTGCTTTAAAAATGTTTTTTTTTTGTTATTTGAGGCCAAGTAAGTAGAAAAGTTGGTTAGTGTCCCGACCATTGAAAACGCGACCGACCCATTTTTTTTATCTTTTATTTTCATAGTTTTTCTTTAAAAATGCATACTTTAATACTATTTTGCGTCGGCAAAACTTGGGAGAAATCTGAATTAGTTGTCCAAAAACTGACCAAATGCGATAAGATTTTGTAATCTTCAAACAAACTATATTTATGATATGGTGTGCCTGAACACTTGGATGCAATAACGACAATAAATAGGGATACGTTTCATTGTATTTTAGTATCAAAACTTCAGTCAAAAAGAGTAAAAAAAAATAACCTCCCTTCCGGCCATAAAATTTCTGAAAAAAGGACGCTAATTAGTTTTTTTTTTTTACTTGGCCCAATTTTAGGCCACTCTATCTCATTCCATCAAGTCTGCAAAAATCCAAAACTCCAACAATCTATTTCACAAATTAGATAAAAACTCCAACAATCTATTTTACAAATTGTATAGTAATTATAGTATTCACTTTTGTCATACTAATCAACATTTTAAATTCAATTCTCAAAATCATGTTATGGTTATTTTCTAGTTTTAAATCTTAAGTCGGGGTTTTTGTGGTCTCCTCAATCCAATTCAATTTGGCCCGAGGGCTGGTCGGAATGCGGTGCAGCAATATTGCCAAATAATGCACGCACATAGTCATTGTGTCGGGCAATAAATAATAACTATCTGTCATCTAGCAGTATTTTTGCTTTTAATAATAGCGAGACATTATTTTTACCTAGAGACTAGAAATACTAACATGTACCAAATGCAAATCGGTTTCTTTCTATTTAAAAATGAAAATTAAGTTCAATAGATGCACACACCCTTAGCGTGTACGCTGAAAATCACAAGATTAGACTCACTCTTGCGTGATTTTTTTTTCTTCAGCACTGTGAACTATTGTTCTGGTATAGTAACCGCAATGAAGATGCTCAATTTAGAAAGAAAAAGATTAAGTTTCCTAGACCCTCCCTTTGGGGATTTAACAATATTAACCATTTTATGATATAGACCTTGGAATCTGGAGTTTTCACCAAATTGATACAGTGAAAAACAGTTTCTTTGAAACAGCCATCAACTGCGAGAGGTCGAGAGGCCATTCGGTTTTGCACGTGCCGGCAAATTCAAAGAAAAGTGTCTCTCACATGTCTTTTGGGGGAACGGTTTTCTTAGATCTGTGGCTACTTGCTATCTAAACAAGACAATGAGCGCTCCCAATGAAACTAATTGTTTTTAGTTCGTTGACTTTACTCGAAAAACTACATGTGCAAGTTGGAAATACTCTTGACTAAAACTTAAGAATCTCTGAAACATTTAATCTTAATGTACGTTAAAGAACCATAATAAATTTTATATGCAAACTCTTAACTAAATATGAATCAAAGTCTACGTACAACAATGACCAGTTTTAAACCTTTTTTTATAACAAAGATGAGGCATTCCTTTTTCACCAACTGTGATACCTTCATCAGAGGAAGAGGATGGACTACAGTACATGAAAGAAGACTTAAAACCGGACTGACATCGGATGAGACATGGGACAGGAGAAATTAAAAGAACAAAATCCGAGCAGCCCGCATTTGAATATTCTGGGATTAGGGTTTTAAAAAAAGTTTATACTAACTGTGTTACTTTCACCATCAAAATACAATAATGTAATGTGCTTTTAGAATCCAAGAAAGTGCGTTAATACTCGAGTGTTCTTTATTTTATATTTATACTGAGTAGATATCCTAATATAGATAACAATATAAATTTTCCTTTTCTAATCCAAACAAAAGTCAAAGCCAAAGCCTTCCACATAAGACAAATGAAAAATTCCATCTTTGAATCTTTGAATATATGCTGGAAGCATGCTTTCTTGATCTTAAACTTTAATCCAAGGTAAAACAAATAACACGCCGTTACTATATGAACAAAAATAAAATATGAACAGGAACATCTTAGACTAGGCACACGATGCTTCCCCTTCGTGTATGCTTGTACAATACGGTGAAATACGTACCGCGGCGTGTAAGTGGAAAAGAATGACATTCTGAAAAGAATCCTCGAATTTACAAAAAGAAATTTAAAAAAACAACGTCTTTCTGTACAACAGAAAGTGCAAAGGAAACAACATATACAAAACATTCATTTACCAAAACTTAAAGCAATGCGTTTATGCGTCTGGCAAACCTCGTGAAACCACGCTCCTGTTTACATAAGGTCGAACTAAAACCACCATTTTGAATTCACTGAGTTAGAAATGCATGGTATCGAGTTTCCAGTGATCGAGTGAACGTGGCATACTACAACTTAAGTTATTAAAAATTCCCCATCTGCACTCTTTTACAAAACTAAAATTTAAGAATTCAATTTTTTTCTTTAAAAAATATTAGAAAGAAGAAAGTTTTCGATTGCCACAAGCAAACGAGGAAGAAGAAAAGTGCCAATTAAATAATTAACACGTTTCTTTTTTTTGGTACAAGTGTTCAGAAGAACTGAAAAAAGGCAATTGTCTGCAAGTTTTTTTATTCAATATCTAACCGAAATGAAAGAAATTCCATGTCTGGAAAGAAAAAGTCGTCAATAAACTTGGAGAATGCAAGTTGTCTCAGCATGACAATTCAAAGACTTCGTGAACTGAAGAGATTAACTTCGACTGAGCCAAACTTATTGTACACTTTTTTTATTTCATTTTATTTTATTTTTTAAATTACTTCTTTTGTAGTCAAATTGAGAAATTTCACCTTAGAACACGTTACAAACTGGCATGATTAAAACTTGAAATTGACAAGAAGCGTTGAAAAGTACATGAAACTGAAATGGTCATCCATTTTCCGCCTCTGAATGAAATCGACAACCTTTTTCGTTTTTTTTGCTTCGGCAAATTTGGAAAAGAAACTCTACAGAGGCAAAAGATTATTTGGAACGGAGAATTTAAACGGAACTTCGTTCTGTAAATAAAATTAGTCCATTTAGCGTCGTCATTCTAGCTACAAATATGAATACTTACCCGCTCCTCGAGTTAGTCCACCAGCGACATTTTTTGAATGGTTTTCTTTCGACGGCTCATTTAGCACGCAACTATAAAGTCAGAGTACAATACTTCAAAGGCGCTCGAGCTTCTATGAAAGTGAGTTCGGAGAATCGCTGGGTTTCACTTTTAAAATAAACAGCTACCAAAGCCCCAACTTCTAGGTGTACTTCTTTTCATATCCGATCTTACGTTCCGATAAATATTTGGCTACAAATTTTTCATCAATACACCTGAGAGCAAATTTGAAATCCTGAAATCGAAGAAAGAGTTTTTTCTTGTCTTTACCAGCGTATACTGAAAATACTGTCTTGTTGTTGCTTGCTTAGCAGCTTTACCAAATGGCGTGAGTTCTAGAGTATTGTATGTGTTTCATTTTTGGTTGAAGCGATTAATTATCAAAGCTAACCAATCGCAAAGCGAATGAGTCCCGAAGCGCTACAAGCCAAAAATAGTTTGCACGCATGGTCCGTCACGAATTCTTACCTTCCCAACTAAAAACTATTGTTGTTGAATGCAGGTAAAACAAACTTAACAAGAACCTGCAAAATTATAATTTCACCCAGATAAAGGTCGAGAAATTGTTATTATTCGCTACTAAGGGCAGTTAAAAGTTTCTCGTGACTCTTTAACTAAATTTAATTCAACTTCAAGCATGCTGATTTTGACAAGGTTTCCTCCAATCAGCGTTAGTAAAGTTTAAATATAAGGTCACGACACTTCAAGTTGATCTGAACATTAAAGAACACAAGTGACGCCCGTTTGTCTTTACTTATTATCCTATTTTGGTCATAAAATTAATGTAAAGATCTTTAATATCCGAAGCCCATTCCATATTGAATAACAAACCGACTATCGTCAAGTGACTTGGTTGATACCAGCAATTTTCTTCTTGACTGAATATAGGATTGATCTAGTTAAAAACGATAATAATTACACAACGCAAAAACAAACTCAGTTTAGTTTTTATTATGAACGTCTAGCAACAACTTTAAAACATATTGTATGCTGTCACCTCTACGATATTATTGTCAAATGATCTCGAATGCATTTTTGTCTTTTCAATTTTCATTTCAGTACCTGTCCATGCGTCTTTCCTCGTTCCAGGGTTCCGTGCAGGTCTGAAGGCAGGTGTTTAAAGATCCACTTGTGGTAATAACTTATCAGGACTTTGGTTGTAATGAGTATTCGGAACGGGAAAGCTTCCCGACACTTTGAAATTTCCTGTTCGTGCAAAAATTGTCACATGATGAAAAAGAGATGCTCGCCCTCGCTTTTCGTCTGTTTTTAAAAGAAATAAGTATCTTTGATTTACCATATGGCATCGATTTTTCGCCGACTTTATTGAAAGTATATTCTTGCATGAGATTTTTCTTATTTAAACTTACGTGTCTTGATATTGTTTTTAAGTACTAATAAGTGAGAAAACTTGAAAATTCTGTTCATCCATGTGTTTGAAGTTCACTGACGCCCACACATTTCCTTGTTTGAATATATAAAGCTACAGTCTTCAACAAGAAACAGGACATTAAAGTAGCTATAAAGTTCATGCCAATGGCAGTAAAAAGGTAACAAAAATTAAGTAAAGTGGTATTGAGCTTTTTCATGTTTGAAAATTTTGTGAAACGTTTATCGTGATGCGATTTGACCGCGGCCAAATTCATTGACATATCATATATTAAAGCAAATTAAACCGCTTTTTGCGGTGTTACCAATATGGGTTTCTATTTCAAAACTTTGTTTCATTTTTCTATTTTAATTTATGTTTTCAAACTGATTTAGAGCTCAAACTTTATTTTGAACTCATTTTTATTTGAGAATTGGGTAGCGTGTTAAGAAACATCCTTTTGTTTGGGAATTTTTTTCTGAAAAACTACAAACGCATGTCATAATGTCATGTCTTCTTGCACGCAATCTGAGGCAAGTCACGTACGCTGAGCACGTGATAAGATATGAGTTGAACATTTGCGCGTGCGCACAAGGGGTAAAGAGTACAAACAAAAAATGGCGGCTACAAGATTCAAATAAAATTTTAACATAAAGGTAATTCTTTCATTATCAATCTTTTTGTTTCAGAGATTTTGTTTTTAGTGACGATCTGGTTACATTTCGCTGGGAAACTTTGACTAACCGCCAGGACCGCTAATTGTTTAGTTTTTACTGGGTTTATTCAGCAACGATGTAACGTGAATGATTTTTGTCCTTAAATACTCAGTTTAAATCAATTGAGAAAGAGAAACCTGAAAAAACTCTGGCTTCAACGAGATTTTTCAGGTTTTCTCTTTCGCATATAACCTGGAAGATTATTCTGAACGTTGTTAATTTGGTAGATATCCTGGAATGACTAAAAGGAGTAGAGGTTCTCTTCTTCTTCTGTGTCTTTGATATGCTTGCAAATCGTAAGTCAGCCACATCCAAATCTTTCTTTATTTATGAAGGCAAAAACATTTTCACAGTTGCATACGTTCAGAACATCCTGGTTACTCTGGATATATATTAATAACATAAGAGAAGTCCCTTTCCGAAATATTTCGTTATTTGAAGCCATTACGAAGCATCTTTTGTAGCATGTTCATGTATGCAGCATGGATTCTAGAGAATACTAAGTATTAACATTAACGTTTTTGAAAATTAATTACATTTTGAGCAACTGTGACTGAATTTTCTGTATTTGAGAAAGCGGTGTACATTCGACGTTTCTTCCACAAGTTGTCTTACAAAACTATTTTTACTTGAAGTGTCAGTGCAATTTTCTTGTATTATGGTAACTTTAGACCACCCCAAAGGAGGCAGATTTGGAGCATTTGACTTTTTTGATCATGAAAGATTTTTCACTTCCAAGTTTTTTAAAAGGCATAAACAATTTTTGATTTTCTTTTACACGTTTTATAAAATGCACCTCATCTGCTCTACCCCCCCCCTCTCCCCCTCAGACACAGACTTTGGTGAAACATTGCATTCTCTTCATCACTTGACCATCCAGTCTAGAACAGGGTGTATAAATCAAGGAAAATTTTGTTTAGAACAGGGTTAAAATATTGCAATATTTA